>JAHLJT010009419.1:32856893-32906039 GCA_031308135.1 Acheta domesticus | reverse complement strand
TCATTCCAAATGAAAGACTCAGTGTTTTCCTGTACATTTCTTCCTCTTACCCTGTATCTCATTGGTTACCTTTTCTGATACTTTCTTAATTTCTTTCCACCCATAAGCTACATTAAAAGTTAATGATTTTATTTTTAAGTATTCTTTGGCCCTATTTTGGAAAAGATTCCTAGTTGTTAAATAAACTACATTTCTATTGTATTTTGCATTTGTGAGTTTTGATATTATTTGTATCCATCTTATTTTTAATGCAATTATTTTTTTGCACTATGAAGAGATCTGTAAAGATCTGACATCTTTCCGCTATCTCACTCTGATATTGAACAACTCACTTGTTATTGACCATATAGAAACTTAAAACAGGGCCACTTTGGACAAGGGCACAACTTGTGACATTTATAAAAAGGTTCGAATTTTCCCACTCTTGATTTTGTTTTGATTAGTGTTCAATAATAGTTCATAATTTTTAATAATGGGCTAAAACATCTGTATTCCGAATTCCCACAGTCAAGAGTTCTGCAGTAGCAATTTATTTGGACTTGAGTTGTATATTGGTTGTTGAAGTAGATGATTGACAAATGAGAAAATAATACTAGGTTTCTCTGACCATATTACGAGAGCTGCTGATAGTTTTGTGGAGTTGCCTTTTTGCTGGTTATGAACAAGCAAGATTTTCTATTTAGGGTTTTATCCCGTAGGCAAGTTGGTTTCACTACATCATGGAGGAGGCCTTTCTTCCTGAAGATATCTCCTTTGGCATACCAATTTCCAGTTGAGTTGGCTTCTCCATGGTTCTAAAGTTCCACCTGTCCTCAGGGAAACTGTAGAAGATAAGAAGGGAAGAGGGAAGAAAGGAAAGAGACAGCAATATTGAGATTTGAAGAGTAAAGAAGTAAGAAGAGGTAAAGTAAGAGCAAGGAGAAAAATTGAAAAATGAATTACTTTGTATCCCTCAAAACCTAATAGTATCAGGGTACAAATTGATAAATATACGACAAGTGAGAGTAATTTGGTACAAGTAAGTGGGAGTAATGTCACACTAGACCCTTCTCCTGTACTCGGACCCGCAGTGTCTGCTGTTGTTGTGCTGCTTGTCTTGCCTGCTGTGCAGTTGCTTTGGAGGTACAACAAACACCTCACCACAAATCCTGACAGCCATAAACAAAGTTATCTGTATTTTAATGTAGAAAACAATTCCATAAACGATTTTTGTGAGCATGCGTTAAGTATTTTTTTGTTTTTGTTTTTGGTGTTTGTTTCAGGAATGTGACTTTGGGTCCTTTCAGTCTATGATAATTCCTCCGAATTCTATTGTGGTTTCTCGAAAAAGGAGTGTTCGAACAAACTTTCGTCTTCGAGCAGTAAACCCTCCTCCATGGCCAGTATGGGTGCCTCTCATAGTGGTAGGTTAGTTTCGTGAAACCACTTTTTCTGACTCTTACAACAATTAACTATCTGTGGAACAAATCTTATTAATGTTGGAAAGCATTTGTGGCTCACTGATATGTATTGCTAATAATAATTTCTTACTTTTAGTGAAGGGATAAGCAATACTATCTTGGTTTTTAATTCCTGTTAATTGTCTCATATATTTATATTCTTAGGAAACAGAAAATCAGGTAATAATGATGGTGACATAATTTTATCTTATTTTCGTCGACTGCTAAATCCTGCCCAAGTAGTTGATTTAGCTACCCGAAGTCCAGAAGCTGCATTGGAATGGTGTACTTTATTAGGTGAAAGAAAAGCAAATGTTTTGGTTGCTGGTGGGGATGGAACTATTGGCTGGGTTTTAAATACTATTGAGAAGTTGCAATTGAAGGTGAGAAATAACACTTTTCTTACTATATCTGAAATACTATACATCCATTTTCTTCTGTAATGAACAATAAAGAAAATTTAGACACACAATATAGAATATAGTGAAATTAATTATTATATTTTTCTTTCTTTATAGTGCAGTTACAGTTTTTGTTTTGTTTTTCAATTTGTCCACAGTGTGACCCACCTGTTGCCATCATGCCCCTGGGCACCGGAAATGATTTGTCTAGAGTTCTTGGTTGGGGAAAAGAGTTTGCAAAACATGTGGATCTTTCAATTGTTTTGAAACAAATTCTTAAAGCATCTGAAATTCCTCTTGATCGGTAAGTGTATTGTGTAATAATGTTTATAAGAAAGCTAAATTACTCAATAATAATAATCTGAGGAATCTCTTGAAGTTCATAATATTCATAGTGGATTTCCAGGTAATGTAGTTGAATTGTTAAGATTCCCATTACAGGAAGAAAATTATGGAAAGTCACAGTGGGAAAACACAAAGGTTGATTGGAATGAAATATACGTTATAAATGATGTAAATGTAGCAATTTGTATGTTTATTGATAAAATCACTCATCTGATTCAAACTAGTGGTGCTACAACAGCACATACTTTCCCACGTTATTGGAAACAGCTACGTAGTATTGAAATATTGCACTTTCTGCGCTTCTCACACCGTAGCTTTTATTTGAAATCTTACAATTCAACCAAGAAGCAAACAACTCACTGTTTCCATTGCAGTGTTGTCAGAACTATGTGAATTCTACAACTGCACAAAAATATAATACAAAAGTTTTGTAAACTTGTATTAGAAAAAGAAGCCTAATACCCCAGACAATATAGAAATGCATTTCATAGGGCCATGGTTAGAGATGAGTATTCTAGAACATCGCAAAAATACTCTACTCACTACAAATGGTACAGCATTTGGTGTGAAAACTAAATATTTTCATGCAAATATCAACATAAATTTGACTCCTTTTCATACAGCTACATCAAGTCACAACAATGACATTTAATTCAGCGAGTGTGAAACAGAATTTTATTGTTGCATTCCCTGCATTGTTGATATTCTGTGAGCTAGAAATTTTTATTTCAAATATTTGAAAATGAATAATTTCTAAAAGATTAATATGTAAATGTATAACAAAAGGTCGAATGTAAGAAACAAATGAAATAATATACAAAATTGCAAAATATAATTTATGCATCCAGCTATCTGAAGCGCAGTAAATTTACTGCAGGCTATTATGTTTATCACAAAATTACTCAAAAGCTACTCGTATTTTCAAAAAATTAAGCAGGACCTTATTTGAAGATGTATTTTTGATAAATACATTTCATTGAAAAAAAATTGTAGTTGTAAGAAAATGACGAAAAAGAAGCACAGTCAGTTCCGAGTGGGCTATTATGTTTGTTGGGAAATTATAGAAAAACTACTTGTATATTAAAAAAATTCAACATGACCTTATTTGAAGATCTGTTTTTGATGAGCATATTTCATTGAGAAAAGCAATTGTATCTTCACAACTGAACCTGAAAAGTTTTTAATTTTTTAAAATGTTTGCAAAATTAGGTATTTTAACAAACATGAAACCTGCACCATTCTCTTAAGCTTCCTTTATGCTATCTCAGGTCCCAGTTTAATGAATAAATATTTTGTGGTTTTCGAGAAAAAATGGTTTAAAGAAAATAAAAAATTGTCTGTTTGGCACGAATTTTCAAAAAAAAATACTTATGTTTTTGAGAAATTGAACATGACCTTATATGAAGTCCTTTTTTTTTATAAACACATTTCATTAAGAAAAAAAAATTGTATCTTCATAATTGTAGTTGTAGGAAGATACCGAAAAAATTTTGAATTTTTTCAAGTTTCGAAAAATCAGAGTTCTTAACCAACATGAGACCTATGCCATTCTCTTAAATGACCTTCAGACTATCCAACAACAAAATTTTGGGGTCCCAGGAGTTTCATGTAAAGTACCCTCCAAAATTAAAATATCGATTTCAAATTCAAGGGGCCGCGAGACCAGTCAGATCGAACGGGGAGTATCAATTTTGGAGAAAATAGACTGATTGGTTTACTTGCTAGTGTTGACAGACAGACAGACAGATGTTTTGCTTTCAGTTGGTTTTTTGGTATCAAAGACCCACAAAACAGGGATTCTGGCTGCACCGTGTTAGGAGATTTTTTTTCTTTCTTTCTTAATTTTGCAACTGTGTTTATCCACTTTTTCGTTACCAGGGCCCTGTAATAAGAGTTTTTCTGCTGAAAATCCACCGTGTTTTCACGCAGCATTACATAACTTTCCCTATACTATTCGTATATATAGAATATGGAAAGGAAAAGCAGAAATTAAATGTAAAGGTAAGAGTAAATGTTCTGCTCTTTAAAGAAAAGAAAAAGGATAATCTTCGAAGACCTAAATCAATTTTTCAATTTACTACTCTTCATACGAGCAAAGGAAATGTAATCCACATATCTTAGACTGCAAAAATAGATACTTGGAGTACAAAAATAAATGACAACCAGTCTTAAGAATAACGAAACCAAACTTTGTGAAGATTTAATAAATAATATGACCAATAATGCTAAGGCATTATGCCATTTGATAAACAACCAAGTTAGTAAAGGAAACATTAACAAATTCATTGAATAAATGTCTTCTGATAAATCACATTAAATTTTTGAAGGTGACAAAAATGTAGGTGTTCCATTCAATAAATTTTCTACAAGTGTTGGACCAAACATGGCTGAAAATATTGATATTACTTGTGACGTCATGAGATGAGGAAGAACACAGACATGGAGTTTACTATACATATTTATTTACAATAGTTTATTACACTATGTACACTCCTAAGGAACGCTGCTCTCCACAGCACTCCGACTCCTGAGACGAGCCGCCTCAGTATTTATCAAGAGATCCCCAGCTTGCTACACTAGCGCCGCCCCTGGTCTCGTGTCCCGTGGCGAAAAGCCATGCCTCGCAAGACGCTGCTCGCGATCACCTCCGCACAACGCTACGGTCAAACTCGAATTCCCAGGAAGCTTATTCCACCCACCTCCCTTGCGAGGCATCACGTGACCGACCTCCCACGCACAAAGCGTCATTTCTGCTTGAGATTCGGGCCGGCTGCAGATGGAGCCTGGCGTCCACCTGCGAACGATTTCTGTCGTCACACATCACTTGTGCGAACGGACAGCCGCCTTCTCAGACACACCCCCAGCGGAGAGACCCTCGAGAGACCCCGGGGGTCCACCCGCCCCTGCGCGACACGAGAGGACCAGCCCCTCCCCCTTGCACGACTTGTGCGGTTGGTCGCGCCCAGTGCTATGACGCTACATACTTTATGCTACTCATCCAGTCAAAGAGGAGTAAATCCTTAATCTTCTTCTTCTTCTTCACTTCCAGGATTAGGCGTCTGCCTGTTCCGGCCTCACAGAACTTCTCTCCATCTCTTTTTCGGCCTCCCTATATCTCTTGTTCCTCTTGGTTTATATAGGAAGGCCAACTTAAATCCTTAATTGAATTGCCAAATAAATAATAGCAATAAGTTTTGGTTCTGTTCATTTTCGAAAGGTTCATCATCTCAAGAATTACCTCTGATAATGGCTTCCGAGTCATCAGCAAAAGATATAATTTCTTGTATCAATATTTTCATATTTATCTAAGTGAATTGAGAAGTAGATTTACTTTTTATCATTTGTACATTTCACTATGTGCTTGGTACATTTGAGTTTTTCTAATTGTTTGTACTGTGCCGTTTTTCTTTATGTCTCAATTATAGGTGGCTAGTAGAAGTATCCCCTACAAGGCATTTAGGAATAAAACTTTCTTCAAAAAAGATATTTATGTACAACTACTTAAGTATTGGTGTTGATGCCCAAGTTGCTTTGGACTTTCATCGTACCCGTGAATCTCCTTTCTATTTATTCAGTAGCAGAATATTTAACAAGGTAAGAAGGCATGAATGCTAGGATATCTTTCTGTAACTTTTAAACTTTCCATTTTAATGTTTTTAAATCTTTCTGAAAAGTTGTAGAATGAAAATATTCAAGGGGCAATATTTTCAAAAAGTTATTTAAATGCATATGTGTTTGGTGTTTTCATATTATTCTTCCAAGAATTTTGAGTAACAAGTTCCTTTAGATCTTGTACCTAGGTTATGGAACCCAGCAAGCAGTTGAAAGAAGTTGTCAAGACTTAGAGAAACGCCTGGATTTGTTTCTGGATGGAAAAAAAATGGAGCTTCCTTCTATTGAATCTGTTGTAATTTTAAACATTCCTTCCTGGGGTGCTGGAGTTAATTTGTGGACAATGGGTATTTATTTTTTGAAACTTGTTACAAGATATAATCAGCTTCCTTTGTCAGTCTAATTTAAGGAGTACATAGAATCATTTTAGCTGTGCAAAATGTTGTAAGATTTATTAAACAACTTTATTTCACATTCTTGTGTTTGATGCCAATTGCCTGACAAGAAGTGTCTGGCAGTATTAACCCTCCCATACTTTCGTCCTTGACTAACAACATGTGCACTTGCATGGGCCAAGAGTTCTCAAGAAAGTTTACTTTCTTGCAGGGAATCACTTCAGTTTCCTTTATTTGTGAAGCTCTACTATCCCAAAACTGACAACACTAGTCCACTTTTTTATCTTCAAGGGTTTGAGAAACAGGCAGTGAAAACAATTTAATGAGAGTATCACTTAACTTTTTGTAAAATCAGGATTGTGTAAAGAGTCCGAGTTAGATAGAAAGTCCCCGATACATTTCTAAAAATAAAGATGTGTTAGTTTACTCAGTAATCAATGAAGACCAATTATGAGAAGCACAAAAATACTTATTGTTTTGCTTTAACTGGTTTTCCAACAATTTCCAGTCTGAATAAAAAAAAAGAGCCAATATAATGTATTTCAAACAAAAAATATTATTTGAGATTTTATTATGGGGTGTAATGCAACACATCAGAAAGTGCCCCCCCCCCTCTCAGGCACTTTCTGAAATAACAAATGTCCTTTCAAAAAATTAGAAAATATAAGCCCCTTATCACACAAATGTAGAAAATCACTGCACATCTTTTAAAATACACCAGAAATGTTTGTCCTCAAATAGGGTCCTTGGGTGCTAATGGATGAAGTATGATTTACCTTGTAAATTCCTTCATTTATGTATCTATTTGGCCTGGTAAATTTTGAGTTCTTTGGCAAACAAGAAATGTTTTTATTTTGGTTATGTCAGGATATAACTTTGTATTCCTATGCATGTTGGTGCTAGAAGCTTGTATCTTTATTTTCCAATTTTTTTGTGATAATATGAATTTATACACTTTTTTAAACAATTTTTTTATTTTGTAATTTTTCAGTGATTTCCTGCTTCTGTTCTGTCTTCTCAGTCACCATCTTCTTAGCATGCCAGCTTGTACTTCTTGCATTGGGGTAGTCTCTCCACATTTCTTTCATTTTTAATTTAATTTGTCTTCATCTCAATTGATAAAAATTTTTCATTTTTGATACATTTAAAGAATTTACTTAAGTTTTTTAGTGTTATGATAACTGCATATTTGTTGTAAACAAGCATTCTGTGCTTTTTGTGGGTACTTATCAAAGGGTAACTCAGAATAATTATGTTTGAGAGATGTAGAGGGGTAAAAAAGTCACTTTTTGGTATTGAACATGTTGTGAGATATTTCATACAATGGAATAATACATGTGACATTTGCTAGTGATTGTTATGCAGCTTCTTATGCACAGGTCTTCAGCAGATCATGACTCAGTCATAGTCAAGTACCTGCAGCATACCTGTGCTTGCAGGTTTGCCTAACTTTCAGGGATAAATAACCCATGTGTGACTTCGTTTAAGTTTCCCTCCACTTGTCCATTGGAAAAAGTTATTCTTTTCAACCTCTCTACATATGCTAAAAGTTTGTAACATTTATTCTGAGACATAGTGTACACCTATATAACTTATTTTGCAAATTGCATAGTAAAAACAAGTATCCTGTTACATCAATTAATATAATTGAATAACAGTTTATCATTGCATGAAAAGGTTAACTGTGCTTAAAAAAACTTTTCACTATTTTTTAAGCTTGTTGGAAACAAGATTCACATTTCTTGCAAGTAATTTAGAAGAGAGGATTGTGTATTGGATTTGAAGATTTGGCTTTAAATTTTTTTTGCAATGCATTTTGTACTTTCTTTCAAATTTTACTTACATCCCCCCCCCTTTTGTTGCCAGAAAAGAATCGTGTTTCCTATGATTAGTCTATTACTAAGAATAAAAATTAATGTGATAAAATTTTGTCTAATTTGACTTTCTTAATTTGCAATGCACTTTCTTAAAAAACAAAACATATTGCATTTATATATTGATAATTAATTTTATGAAAATCAGTAGATTAGTTTAATTTTTGACCAGAGAAATTTACAATAAACTTTTGTGTTTTGATAATTTTATAAATCATTTTTGGTATGGTGATAAACTGATAATTGGAGTTAATTTTTGCAGTTTACGGTTTGAACCATCTGTTTCAGGAGATGAAGTTATTCCTGAACAAAGCATTTCGGATGGTAAACTGGAAGTTGTAGCTCTCTTCAGTTCATTCCATATAGCACAACTTCAAATGGGATTGTCCCAACCTCATAGGATTGGCCAAGCAAGTAATATTAAAGTAAGTTACCATATCTCCATCTTATTTCTTCAGAGTTTATTGAGGAACACATGTTGCTTATTAGTTGTTTAAAGGCAATTAATATATGTATATGAATTATGGAAAATTAAACTTGGACAAATTTTTATTTTGCCTTTTTTTGGTCTTTTATGATGCAACTGCCTTTTTAGAAGTTTCCTTTTTAAATGCCGTTTTTCTTTAAAGGTATGTATTTTTTTTTCAATATGCAACGTAATCAAAGCACTCATACGTCAGAGGGCAAGGCGATGATCCCGACTTCTGACATGGATATTTTTCCATGCCAGATGTTCTTCTGGGAAGTGCACAGTACAGGCCGATCATTAGAACCTATGTATCTCTGCCGGGCATGAGGTGCGTCTTCATTCTGCCGGCTTGTTATATTGTTTTTGGAAATGGGTTAATTTTATTTTCAACTACAGTGAAATATATTAGTGCTTTTTCCTCCAATTATAAGTTTTTATTGTATTTTTGGTGCCTATTTAAAAATATTTTAGTGCATTTTTAGGTGCCTAAAATGTAAATTTTTAGTGCCTTAACATCCAACATCTACTGATGACTCCAAAGTTGTTTTTTTAACTTTTTGTAAGAGTAGACATACACTTATACTTACGGCATTGAATTGAATTGAATTGAAAAATCACTTATACTTATGGAATTGAAAATATTAGTCATGTTCACATTATTTTGAGTGAAATGTGGAGAATTTTCAAGACAAGATTTTCCCAAAACAACTCCATTTTTTCAATAAACTGTTATACATATATTGCCAAATGCACAGAATGACATGACATAAATGCCATTTTTTCTTTTGTTTTTTCAATAAGTACACAAATGTAAAGTTTTTTTCATATTTGTTATGTCATTAATATTTTCATTATGGGCATTTTTTATACATTTGTGGGAAGAAGCTTTCCAGAAGTGCTCAAATGACTTATTTTCAAACACAGCTCTAATTTTTTTCTTTTAAATGGTTTGTGGGGCTAAATGGACTGATTAACATGACATTAACACCATTTTGATGTATTCTTTTAAATTTTAAAAATTAAGGAAATGTACATTTTTGGAAATACTTCTCAACTAGATATCATTGACACTATGGATGTTTTCCATACATTATTACATTTGTGAGTACAAGTGCTTCGAAAATGTTTGTTGCGAGTTTCTTCAAAACTAAAAAAAAATTAATGAAATGAACTCAAAATTTCACATTTTTATTGATGCTTGAACTTTTTTTCCAAAACTGCTCCAAATTTTTCAATGAAAATTTGTGTAAGGACCAAGATTCTGCAATATTCTTAATTATATTCTAATTCTACTATTAGAAACAGACAAATTGAGAAAAAGTTAAAAAAATATCTTTTAGGTGCTGAAAGGTAGCAGCTGGCAGGAGGTCGGGGCAAAATGGAAAAGCTAGCCTATATAAATGGATAAATTATTAGGAAAATAACTTATCCAAGAAAGTCTGTACCATTCTGTAGCACCACTAGAAATAAATGCTTTAGGATGCCTTAAAATATTGTTTTATTTTTCAGATTGTACTTAAATCACATGCTGCAGTTCAAGTGGATGGAGAACCATGGCAGCAGCCACCAGGTGTGATAAATATAACATTTCATAACCAAGCAACTGTACTCAAGTGTGAAAAGAGTTCATAGATTTTTTTTTTGTACAAATTTACCATGAGGTATGTGACTTACTGTTTTTATAATAATTATACCAACATGATTTATATGTGAATATTTTAGATGGAATTGGATTATTCTGAGATAAAATGTAATATTTATGTGTATTAATATAAATATATATATATTAAATTGTATGTTTATTCAGTAAAAGTGTTTTCTTAATTCTTTTTCTAGTATTTGTTGGGGTTAATAAACTTATTGATATTACAATTTTTTCCCCATCTTATAAATTGTAGGGGAAGTTCATAGAATTACATTAAAGGAAAACTTCTTGGAAGAGTCAAAACCAAATTGCACAATGCTTGAACAACTCTGATTTCATGTAGCCAACTTAATGTTATTAATTAGTTCTTTTTGGCACAATATTGCAGTATTTTACCTACTGCTTGTAAATAAAAAAAAATATAGGAAACCATTATTAGAAAATTTGCATTCAATTACCCTACGAACACTAGCCTGAAGGGATAGATGCCAATGAAAGGGTTGTGCAGTGGAGATGAAGTATTAATGTAGGCAACCAGCTCATTGAATTGAACATTTCTTATTAAAAAAGTATTTAAGGGTAAAGAACCATGCATTGGACAAAATACAAATTTTACAGAGGAGCAAAAAAATATCATAATTTTGCATAAATAATTTGATTGTTTTGAGTTTTGGAAGATGTACATATTATTATATTACTTTTAGATTGTACATAATTTCCGTGGGCTATTTTATTAAATACATTCATTTTCTTCACTTACAAGTTTATTCGAGTCAGGACTTCTTCTAAAATCTTAAAGTTATGTGGTCTCGTTATTTGATGTGATGAACCTTAGATTGAAACTTAAGAGTGAGAATTATGTTATTTTTATTAAATTTCCAAACAAAGGGTAGGCACACATAATTAACATTCTTTATATAAGTATGAAAATATTACAAAATATAGTGCAACCACTCTTTACCAATGTGTACTTTACTTACATTAATTACACTTTTACCAATGGACTCTAACAATTCTAGGTGTTGCTCAACCTGTGTAAGGAAATTTCTTTGTCAAATGCTGTACTGTACTTATTACAGTACCAATATTGACATTTCACATAACTGACTCTTGATTTTTGGGGATGGAGCCATTTGCTCTTTTCAATTTTTGAGTGGCTTCTTACTCAGGGTAGGAAACTCTGTCCAAGGAGGAAGATGAATTGTACTACTAAGTTTTGGAATTTCAAGATAAAGGCCATCAAAATTCAATTTGATGTGAATTGGCCCTTGAGGTGTGTACATAATTTGTTTTATATCATTAACGGTAAGCTTTTCTTCCTTGTGCCCTATTATCTGCATTGACTTAAACTTTGTTAAAGAGTGCACTGCAAAATCCTTCACGAAGTCATATGTTAAGTAGTATGTTTCACATGATTTTTTTCCCTCCGATTCCTTTGTGATTTGAACATAATCATGTGGAAGAAAAATTTCTTAATTTTACTTTCTTGTTACCGCTTGCGCAGTAAAGAGTAACGCTGCGAAAAAAATGGTGAATTTTCAGCAGAAAAATTCTTATTACAGGGCCCTGGTAACAAAAAAGTGTATAAATCCAGTTCCAAAAATTTAGAAAAAAAATCTTCTAACACATGGTGTAGTCAGAATCCATAGTTTGTGGATGCTTGATACCAAAAAATGTAATCACGGCAAAACATCTGTCTGTCCATCTTTGAACAATGCTAGTGATGAAATCATTTGCCTGATTTTCTCCAAAATAGATATTCCCCAAGCAATCTGACTGATGTTGCAGCCTCTTGAATTTGAAACCGATATTTTAATTTTGGAGGGTACTTTACATGAAGCTCATGGGACATTTTCAAAATTTTCAAAAAAATTGCTCCACCATTTTTTATTAAATTTTGTTACTGAATAGTGTGAAGGATGTTTAAGAGAATGGTGCAGGTCTCATGTTCATTAAAAATCCTTATTTTTCAAAAATTCAAAATTTGTTTGTCTTCCTACAACTGCAATTACGAAGATAAAGATTTTCCTCCCTTAATGAAATCTGTTCGTTAAAGATAGATTTTGAAAGAAAGTCATGTACTATGTTTCATAAATTGAGTACTTTTTGCATAATTTTGTATGAAAGTATGGGCTAAAAAACTGTGGGGCTTTAGCACCACTAGTTTCATTTTGCTTCTATTCTTGGACAGAATCTTGCACTTCATTTGCATGAGGCCTTTGTTGATTTCTGATAAACTGTAACATTATGCTGAATAGAAAAACTTAATAGGACATTTGATGTCATAGAATTATGATTTTGGTAGGTATATCCTCACTGTAATTCATGTATGGGTATAGATGAGTCTTTAAATTTTCTGATTGGTTATCTAAAAGGCATGTTGCAAATGATGCTGTCATTGCTGTCTCAGTCTCAGGAAATCAGTATCATTTTGCTCAATTGGTGCTCAAGTCATACACTGTGTATTTATGACATGCAAATAAGTCTGATAGTGCAGAGCCCTGGTGTTTAAAAATGGGCAAATTTTAACAGCCTGAAGATCTACTGTTAACACACAACACTTCCCATTCTATCCATATTTTCTGTCTTTTTCCTTTTCTTTCCTTCTTTGTGACATGCAGTTTACATGACGTGCATCTTCTCACAGCATGTGTTACATTGGGGGTTTAAATAAACTCTCATTCATATAATTCAGGACAGTCAAACATAAACCTATACTTCGGTTTTTCTTTCTTGGCGCACGGGGGTGTGTCAATAAAGTGGAATATCTCACGGTATTTCGTGACGTTCTCCGTTGTGCCATCAGGAGTCGCATGATCGCCAGAACTGCTCGATAAGTCGCGATCATGCGACTTCTAGCGGCTTCTGCATCTTGTGTATTTTTCCATGTTTTGTTCCATGGTACCCTAAATAGTTTTCCCCCTTTTCATAAAGAATTTTATTTTTGTTTGACTTCCACTCATCTGAAATTTCTCTACCTCTTCTCTTCATCCTTGCAGTTGCACTATCTCATATAGAATCTGAAGTTTCATTACTTTCACTATGTGTTTGCTTAGGATAATTGAATTTTTCCTCATCAACAGTCTTATCATGATTGTCCACCATTTCTTCAACATGAAAGCCGTTTGCATGACAGTGGTCATGGTTGACTATAACCCCACCGTTATTTTCATGACAGCTGCTGTTACCAAATATTTACTACCCTTTCTTCCACATCCGTAATCAGTGATTTAATGAATAGAATAGCAACATTATTCTTATTTGCATTAAGCTCAGAGGATAGGATGGAAGCATAATTGTGCTCTTCAGCAATCTGCAAATCAAGTACAATCCTGTCTTCAGGAAGTGGTAAATCAAATAACATACTGTCCATTTTATTGGAGTTATCTACTTTGATTTCTAACATTGGAGCAGTCAAAGAAGGTGTCGCAGATGCAATGGGCACCCATTATCGACAAAAACAGTATTATTTATGTATCAACTGTGTTATAACTCAAATGGTCATATTACTATAGTTAATAATATTATTTTTGTTATTTGAAAGTGAAAGTGTATGTTATTGCTTGAGCTAACTTGTCATTTGGACTAATGTATTTGGTATTGTTGCATTTTTAGTCAAAAATGAAAATGAAAGTAAACTCACAAAATGGGTACCATTAGAAGGTTCTGGCACTACCAATGTTGAAATGAAATCTGATGTGGCTGTACAAAATGAATATTAGGTACAATTGGAGTTTATAAGAAATGAAATCGTAGCAAATGTAATGCACTACCAAAAAGATGGATATAATAATTATTATGCTGGAGCAATATGTTACTTACCTTCATGTTCTACTTCAGGTTGCTTGGGTGGGTTTATTATTAAAAGTTCTTTGTATTGTCGGTTCATCCTCATTGCCATTCTCTTACAGATAATTGACTAGAGCCAAACATTTTATCTTCCGAACGTGAGACCTTCTGGAATACATTACGTGATTAGTACCGTAACCCAATTAGTTACGACACTGCTGTAATTTTGTTACATAAATACTATAGTAATCATTTTAGAAATTCTTGTATGTGGACTATACAAAAATGTAACCATTAGTTGTCAGGCTATGAGATACTCACAAAACCACAGTTTTTATGAGGATACCACATAATTTACTGAAAAACTACAAAGATGATTTAAGATAAATAATATTGTTAGTACTATTAAAATAGAATGTGCATTTAAAAATAAGTATATAAATTATGTTAATATACAATTCCTTCTCAAAATAAGCTGTATACTTTGGAAAATACAAAAAGAAATAAACAAACTTACCTTCACTTTGGCGGGTGCTCTATAACTCTGGACATCAGCTGTAGATACATGGTATAAACAGTAAAGTAATTCCTGCTGTAGATTTGACATAACGTTACAATAATGTCTTGAAGTCTGTGATTGGTTTTCTGAAATGAGGTCTCCGCAGAAAGATGCAAGATGTTTCTTCGATATACCTTACGATAAAACCTTTATTGTGTCAAAAATGACAGATACAAGGTCTCCATTCTTAACCCTCAATTTATTTCTGTAATTTTTTTATAACATTCCTTTCTTAAGTTCTGTTTATATATATTTTGCTAATTAGTATTACTTTTTGTGTTTAATACTAGTTTTATCAGAGTGAATTTACAATTATCACTACAATGCATCTGAATTGTATTGTTTTGGGAAATGTTTGTATTGCCAGTATCATAGTTTGATTAGTTATTCTATCTCGTATTTGGAATAGTTGAAATGATTTCGGTACTGTTGACTTTCTTTTGATTGTTAATCCCAAAACCTGCTGATAGCGATACTATCGTTGGCTAAGATTTTTTTGTACTTGTCTTTTCTTTCCTTTCCTTCATTTTGTTTATATTATGATGAAATGTTAGCAATTAAACCAGTCCAACCTCTCATCCCAAGATCTTTTAATTTTCAATACAAAATCAATTTTCTTCCATTAACATTTGCATGTTACTTGTAATCAATTGACTCAAGTAAATGCACGTAAAATATCAAGCCTTTTACTTTAGTGATAAATTGATATTTTCTTACTAATGACATTGTGTAGACAATTCAAGATTACATTTTTCAGTCCAATAGGAATATTGAAGTTGTAATTTACATTACAAGACAAGAAGTGGAGGTTTCCTTGTCTAGATGGGGAGTTGATAGGGACACTTCTATGATTTGACCTACAATATTTCATTTGAGACTTCACTTTTATGACAATTTGTCCATGTGATGTACAAATTTAATTGATGATAACAAGAATATACTATGTAAATTTCTGTTCAGGGTTTGCTGCATTTTTTTTTTCTAATTGTTGTCACTTCTGTACTGGTCCTAAAAGTACTTTTGGTACATTTGCAGACCAGTGTTGAAAATAGTTGAATTTCCATATCCAAATTCTGTGTAAATATGCATCACTTTCTAAATAGACTCGAATAAAATGTATTTTTCCATTTTTTCCAATGTATTTTGTTAAAATTTTTATGATTCTGTATTTAAATTGTTCATTGGTTCTGTTAAACTATTCAAAAAAGCATTCTAGAAAATAATAGCAATGCAGAATTGAGACAATTAGCAAATTTTACCAAAGTAACGAAACTTTCATTTGCTGTCATTACTCCGAATTCATCAAACATTGTAAGAATACATCAGTTCTCAACAAAATGCAGGCTTGCATAAATACACATGTAATAGCACATGGCAAGGATGATTAGCTCCAAAGGTTTCTGATTTAAAAATCATAAAACTACATTATGCTATTAATTGACTTTTTTACTTTATGTATTTTACCAGTTTTAAAAATTAATTACAAAAAGTTGAACAAATCTGTTTTGCCCACCAAATGTTTATCATTCCATTTAATTTCAAACATTACCTAATATGAAAATAAAGTATTTATAATTTTATGTAATCACCAAATTGTTATTAGATCTTTTGTAGTACTGGACCTGTGTCAATATCTTGCAGATATTTATTGATTTTTTTGTGATAAACATTCATAAGTATTTACTTTTGAAATATAATGTATTGTTATACATTCACATCTATTTGTAATAAAAATGCTTTAGTTTAATGAATACTGGATTGAAAAGTGTGTAACTTAGATTGACTTAAGTCCTCCCACTCGGTTTATTCATATTGGACAGACTGAAGATTTTAAGCGTATGTGTATTTTATTCATCATAGGAGTGTGAGCCTTTGTATTTTAATTTTCTAGTTATATTTAAGCATAAATAAGCAGATATTATGATGCCTAATATGCCTTTTTTGATGTTAGTGACTATTTGAGCCTGCATTTATCTAATTTACTTTTATATTCCCCTAATTTGATTATTTCCCCTAAATTTCTACATTTATATTTTTTTATATGTGGTATTTTGTGCAAAATTTCCAATAGTGTTATTAACCCTTAATTCTATGGAACCATCCCCAGAAAATTTCTGTTCACTGTCAAATAAAATACCATTACCCTACTTTTCTAGAAATCACAATCCCTTTCAACAGCTTGTTTGCGTCAGTGTACTGGGTGTACAGCAGCCAGGCAGTCTGTAAAGAGGAAGTGTTTTGCAAACAAGCTTTCTTGTGCTACATCGTACATTTGACATTGCATTGATAGCATTACAAGACATTGCTTAATGCTGAAAGGGAAGCCATGTAAAGAGACATTAATTCATTCGCGGCTAAAATAGTTTACTCATTATTTGTCAGATGGTATTCACAGTTTGTTTTTATAAAACCTAAATACATTTAAAGATAAAATTTTGGTCCCTGAAAAACTATGATGAAAATACAATAGTTAAAGATACTATTTTAAGAACTTAAAACTTATACCGAGCCTAAAAGCAACATTAAAGAACCTATATTTAAGGCACCTAAAAAATTATTTTTAGCTCCTAAACTTACACTGTTTATTAACAACACAATAGGACATGCCTCTCCAATGAAGTGTTACTTTATTACTAAATTTGTGCATCCATTTGGAATTGAATTCAAATTGTTAATTAACAATTGTCAATAAGACATTGTTAAACAATAATATGAATCTGCAGAAGAGCTGTTTGTATCTGGTTTATTTGTTCAATGTTTTCCCGTTTTCCTGGTAACTTTTATTTTTCACATGATCAGGATTATCAATTCATTTATTAATGCATTGATTATACATAGAGTGAAGAAAATTTTGAGCGTCACCAAATGGACTTTCAAATTTCGCGCGTGGTCTCGTATGTGCTGGGCAGAGAGTTGGGGTATCAATAAGCCATAATTGTATCTCTGTAAAATTGTTGGTTCTTTGTATTTTACTTATAAGCGTTTGTCTCTACGATTTTTCTCATTATTTTCAATTAAGTATTGAAAAAAATGAATACTCGCCACCAATGAATCTTTGGAAGCATTCGGAGATTCTAGAAGCTTGCCCTCTCTCGAAGAATCTTACTCCCACGAGTCAACGTTATTGGTTGAGTTGCAGAACAGTAGGGTGTTCAGACATTCGTTCATTGGTTGACTCCCACGAAGAGGGTGCAGCCTACAGGTCTGTGGGCGAGAAGTTCTAGCCTTTTCTAGAATATTCATCTCCGTCATATATAAGCAGTTCGACGAGTCAATTTGTGTATTATGTCATATTCATTCCGCAACAGGCCGAAGCTGAGTGATCGGTACCGTGGAAAATCTGGTGACGAAATATTAAACGAACTGAAAAATCAAATTGATGAAGATAGGAAGATGTTCTTTGAGTCCAGTCCTGGTTGGAATTCTGTGCAGTCGCCTGGATCTTTCAGCAGAGTAAGTGGAAGTTATACATGTAATTCTAGTGTTTTGATCTATTGTAATTGTAAGTAAAGTGTTATAAAGTGTTGGGATTTGCTGAGTCATTGTTGTTCAAGACTAGTTTTGAAGGTTATAAATTGTGGTAAAGTCTATTTGTTGATGTGTGCTAATGAAGTAAAAGTTACACTTCGCCCTTTCCCAAACCCTTCGAAACATGAAATTTGCACTTCATTTTCCGAATATGGTTTAAAGATTTTTTTTAATGCTTGTTCACGGAGTATGTACTAACATTTTTATTACCAAAAGGCATCGGATTGTGCCATTTAAGATGCCCCGTTCACTGTTAATTATTTCTTGTGAATCGCAGTGGCGCAACAAGCCTTGTTGCAGGTGTTCAGCACCGTCTACAGTTCACGTAGTTTAATTTATGAAACCGACACTAGTGGGAAAGGATCTAATTTTTTAATTAATTGCTAATATTACGATCAATATAACGGGCGTGCCTTTTCGTTGACATATTGTTTCATTGCTGTATGCATAGCTAATTTTAACCAAAAATCCTTTTTTTTTCGTATCGACTGTACGTTGCCAGTTGTATCTACCGTCGCCAGAAAGTTCTTTAGGTGTTGTGCAAGGTTCTACAGCAGTTTTTGTCGGCATAATTTTGAATAACTGGATTAGTCGTATTAAATGTGAAAAAGAATACATTGTGATTCACGGGGTAGTTTTAGCAACACGATTCCCCAGAAGCGTGACGTCTTGCGTTATTCGGAGCACTGAATGCCTTTCGTGTTATTTCGCGTTTCCTGTCTTCTGCCGCGCGAACTCAGCATCCTGAATGCCACTAATATGAAGAGAGATCAGAAATCGTGAATCTGTTCGAAGCGATGACGCAACTGCAATGCGTCATCACTTCGCAGTTTCCTTGTAAGTAGAAACAAGTAAGGAAAGTTGGTTTCGGAGCCTACACGCGGGTATCATTTCAAACCGTACAGGAGCTGTTTTTCACTTAAGCTATGTTGATCGAACATTTGTTCAAACCTACAGTTAAATTATTTCAGTCAAGATTGGCTACAGTAGACGTACTTAGCATTTCCGAAGGAGTGTAACTTTCCGTGGATACGTGGAGGAACGGGACATGCAAGTCGCTGTCTTAAAATAGTCACGACGCCGGAGTTTGATGACATTTGACGTATGCCAAGTGGGATACATTCAAGCTCTTGTTTTAACTATTATGGATTTTTGTATTCCGTTGTATTACAGTCGAAGGTTTACGGATGATCAATCTTAAAAGTTTTCTTTGTTCGATTATTTACTATATGTTGCAAGCCTCTTGAGTGATCGTCAAGTATTTTTTGAACAAGTTTAACGAGCTCCTTATTCGTTTTGATTCTTATTTATTTGAGTAGCTAGCATGAACTCGTTCGGAAGTCGACCGTCGATCATAGTCTTACTTCGTGACTGACCTTGTGCGATTTGGCATGCATGAATGTAGGTCTTCGATTGGCTTTTCGAATGCGCAAGATTTCCACGAAATATTAATGTGACATTTAGGCAAGATGCCATTATTTATTTGTGAACAATGTGACCCAGAGACCTATCTTAACTGAGGTGTAAATTGTGGTGACAAACTTAACAAAGGCATGTGAATCTTTGTTTAATTATCCGTGGTTTACCAAATACTGTGCCGAGCTAAGTATTGTCTCTTCTAAATTTAAGTGGAATATGTCCAGGAAAATATCCACACTATGGATGAAATAAGTTCTTTATTTGAAAAGTTTTAGATGCCCTAATGATTATTGCTAGATTTCATGACACCAAAGTTATTGACTTCTCTTTACATGGCTATTGAGAAGTATCAGTGAAGGTTCTATGGAATGTTTTAATAAAGAGAATATTAAATGTTCAATTCCAAAATGTGTATATATGTAATATCTGATAATCTGTCAAACTGGATATTAATCATGAAGCCTATAGTGTCGAATTGTATGAAATTTCGTAATTATAATCAGAGGTGCATTTGGAAGTGGACGGGGCTCCTGTCCCCACATGCTAACAGACAGAGGCCAATGTAACATATTAAAGAGTATAGTTTTTACTAATTTTCTGTACAAACCTAAATCATTAGGTATATTCATAGTGTAATATTAACCACAAGTCAATAACCAAAAAAACATTGTATACTGAACATAAATGAAAACATCTTTATAAGAAAACACCAAGTCGGCTGGACAATGTACGTATAGACTTGCTTCCACCGAAAAATCGTGGGTGTGCCTCTGGTTAAGATTCATGATCAGAGGTACACCCAATGACTCATCCATTGGAATTGTTTAGTTCTTGGATGCTTTTCATAAGGCTTGTACATTTTCATTTTTTCTTAGTTTTTATATTTGCTCAACTACTTTATATAATATGGATAAAATATATTTTCACAAAAACTTCCTTAGATTGTAAAGATTACTATTGTTAAGTTTTTTTAGTCTCCCATGCATCATCAATATGGATTGTAACTGTTGAATCACAAAGTAGACATAAACAATGTATTATGTTTTGTTTTTTTCTTATAGATTTGTGGTAGTTTGTTAAGTTAATCATGAAAAGTCCTGCAAGAAGGTATTTCTGTATTTTTCCCCATGGTGAACTACAGTTTCTCTAATCAGTGAAAAGTTATTTTTTTCATGGAATCGCATAATTTTTATCATATCTTAATTTTTAAGGTGTGCAGATTTGTAATTTTTTAATCCAATTGAAAGCATAAGACATGAGTATTTTTAGAACATCAAATTCTTACTTATCAGTAGAATCAAATTATAATGAATGTTTCTCTTGCACCTGAAATCTACTTAGATGGATTGCTTCCTGATTCTGTAGTAGGGAGAAAACAAAATATGATGTCCAAAGTTATTTTAGAGTTAAAACATGCCATGTTTCAAGAAAATTGATGTTTTATTAGGTTGGAGGGGGTTTAGAGTTGGTGATAGCTGTACTAGGGAAACTAAAGATGATACAAAGTGTAAATCTAAAAGAAAAAAGATAGAATTTGTTAAACCCAATTTTTGACCATGTAATTAACTATGTGAATTCTTTATATTACAGGCTGGTCATCCACTAGACGACATGATGTCAAGAGGTCGTCAAGATATTCGTTCACATTTAGATGATCTGGCACAGAGACATCCAGAATTTGCTGATCATCTTAGATGTCCACCTTGGGGAGGAGAAATGGGTGCTTCATCCCGTGGCACATGGGGGAGAAAACGCCGTGGATCAGGTTCTAGTGGTGGTGATGATGCTGCCAATCAAGAATCGCCAATGCCAGAGTGTCCTGAGGAAGCCAGTCCTTCACGTGGTAGGTCACGGCAAAACAATCTCCCACAGTATGGATTGCGAAACACTGTGGACCTTGGTCAACAGCAGCAACAGCAGTGTGAAGATCAGGAAAAAACACGCGGACAGAGATCTTGGTCTGCTCCTCCAGATAATCGAACTCAAAATCCTCCAGATCCACCACGATTTGTTTCCAGGTTGGATATTCCTGTTAATCCAATGCCCAACAATCCAGGACCTGATCAGGGCAAACCCCCTGTGGCTCCTAAACAGCAACCATCACAACAACCACAGCAATCACATGTGCCTCAGCAAACCCAACAGCAACCAAATACCACAAACAAAGCAAGTCAGCAACCAGGTAGTAATGTAAGGCACATTCCTATTTTTGTAGAAGGAAGGGATGAGCCATTACTCCCAAAAGCAGCAGCGGGTACAGCCGATGCACCAACGGAGAGAATATTTACAGAAAGAGTTCCACCACAACCTACTACATTTAATTATGGCCGTCCTTCATATTTCACAGCTCGTCAGAATCAACAGCAGCCAACTCCACATGTGCCACAGCCATCTCCGCAAATGCCTCAGCAGACGGCATACACCCAGCAAGCAACTCCTCCGAAAGCAAGGACTTTTGCACAACAGCAACAAGTTCCATCTCATCATCAACCTCCTCCTCCACCTCCACAGCAGCCGAAGCAAGAAAACACTCAGCAGCAAGAACAGCCCAAAAGCACCCCACATCCGCAAAAACAGCCAGTCGGAAATGATCCAATTTCTCGGGTACAA
The DNA here is from genome assembly GCA_031308135.1 of Acheta domesticus. Classification (NCBI taxonomy): domain Eukaryota; kingdom Metazoa; phylum Arthropoda; class Insecta; order Orthoptera; family Gryllidae; genus Acheta; species Acheta domesticus. The sequence continues at coordinate 32,883,954 of JAHLJT010009419.1, read as the reverse complement.
GCTATTCAGAAGGATGTTAATGAATTGAAACTTAAGGTGGATAATTACAGTGGTAATTCTAGAAAAGATAAGGATTATATGTACTTGGATGAAATGCTTACTAGGAATCTTCTTAAATTGGACAATATAGAGACAGAAGGAAAAGATGATGTAAGGCAAGCAAGGAAGGCTGCAATTCGTAATATTCAACAGTGCATTAGTATTCTTGAATCAAAAGTTCCCAGCCCAGATGATGTCTGTCAGAACAGTTCTGAAGATGTAGTTAAAAGTACTGAACATAACAGTGAGCAGTCATCGGAACAGGTTTCTGGTATGTGTCCACAATCAGAAATCAAAAATACAGAAGGGTGTTCTTCAGTCCCACAAGATTCTCAGGATATTAGTGGACAGAAAATGGAAGTTGAAAATTTGCCACAAACGGAAGCCACAGAAAACTGCAGTCAATCTGGGCTTGCAATGGAGACCGAGCCAGTTGAAGCAGTGAATGAAAACACCCCGAAAGCTAAATTGGAGTCTGATTCTCAAGAAGCAATGGTTACCAAACAGCCTGGCAAAGATTTGGCTCTTCAAGACAGTGAAAAAAGTGAAAACGTTTCAAATAAGGAAGGTGAAAGCAGTTTGCAGCAGTCAGATATGAAAATAGATGAAAAAACAGTTACAGGTGAACAATCACAAGAACAGGTAGAAGTTAATACTTCATGCAGTAAAGATACTCCACCAATTCCTGCTGGTGATGAGAAGACAACTGATTCATCACTAAAAGTGGATGGTAGTCCAAATAAAGCTACAAAAACGAAATCTCCGAAAGGATCCCCCAAGAAGGGAAAACGTACAACTTAAGGTTGGGAGCAAGGTTCCTATTTATTGTAATTGTCATGTGAAGGAGTGCTGTCGGTTAATTTTATATGGAGTTAAAGTATTATTTTGGTCTATTTATTAGTTGGCTTGTCAACAATTTTATTACTGAATAGTTTGATATTTGATCAAAACTTACAAATTGTAAATGTTTATACTTATGTTTGCTCTCTTTGGATGTACAGGATTATAAATAAGATGCTAATTCAAAGCAGATGTATTGAATTGAATATAAGCAATACTTATAACTATTGTTCATTGAGAGGGGAAATAAGTAGAAGCATGATGAGAATAGTTTCTAAACAAAGTAGACATTTATATCTTACAAAATGATTCTCAATGTTTTGGATAATAACATTTGTGTGTTGATTCTCGAATATTATTTATTTTGTAATAATGAGTGATTGTGATAAAGGTTGTCTTGTGTTAATTGAGTGATCATTTTTATAGCTTATTGTGTTCCATAGTATTATGTTGCCAAAGAATGTAGTTAAAAATAATTGGTTTTTTATTAAGCTGTGATACATTGCTTACAGCAAGAGCTGCAATAGCTTTATCGTTACTCATGCACTTGTCATATGTAAATTGCCGTAAACTAAGTCTTGAAGTATACTCAGGACTTAAGAAGATAAATATATATACTTTTGTATCTAGCCTGTACAAACACATGTAAATAAATTTGGTTCTGAATTACATCTTCAGTTCGTTATTTAAAACCTGTGCGCTAAAAACTGATAGTTTTGATACATCAAGCAACCTATGGGTGAACTTCTAATTGCATTAATTTGACTCGTTCTATTTCAAAACAGTAGATGAAAATCAATAATGTATAAAAATTGGCCAAAATAAAGAAACTTGTTTGACATGGCATGAATATGAAGTTGAAATTGTGCATTTGCTTGTGTAACGGCAAGTGGTGAGTGAATTTAGTTGTTCTTTCCTCCTCCTCCTCCTCCGTTTTTGTATTTTTTCCTTCTGTTTGTTCATTAAAGGAGGCTGCAGTGGAAGGAGAGTAAGTACTGTGGTCATAGATATAATGGGGAACAATTTGCCATGTGCTTAAAAAGTGTTTAAAGTAGATATGCATGAGAAAAATTAACAACCATTATCTTTCAGTTCAATTGCTGGCCCAAATAAAGGTAAATTAGAAATGCGAAATGAGATCACTTCAATATGCAATGTGTTAGTGATCCTGAAGGGAGAAACGTCCGTACTGGAAGTATGAAAAAGTGGATAATATGCGTTCAAGAATGGATTGATCTTTAGAAATTAATTTACACCGCTTGTGAACTATTGTATTGTTAGTCAAAGCATGCATGCATTCTAAATGGTATTTTCAGAGTCAAAAGTTGCTAATTAAAATTACATACAGACCAGGTACGTGATGTTGAAAATCGGAAAGAAAGAGAGGGGGAAAAAAAGGTTTTATTTTTTGTTAACTTTTACACAGGCTGCATTAATACATGTAGCTTCAGGGCAGGACAAGTACATCAGTGAGAGCTGAGGTTATTTTGTAAAAGTCTAGTTTTACTTGGAAAAATTGTCTGTTTCATATTAACATATCTTGAAAACAACTGACTGATTTCTGATAGGTTTGTTTTTATTTGGGGGGGGGGGGGGGTACCTGAAACAAAGATATTGGAAAGTGGCACTCGACATTTTTTTTCTCTCAGATTTATTCATGAATAAATTCAAATATAAATTTTAAAATGACATTAGTAATAGTTACAATGTATTTGAAAATAAGGTACATATTGTGCAAAAACAAAGATGGCAAAAAATTGTCTTTGAACTGTCTTTGTTAGTTCCCAAACTCTTCAGAAACACACTAGACTTAATGAGATACTCCACACTTCAACCAAAATTGTGGAATTAATATTTTCAAATAGTGTGAAGGCTTACAGCTGGCGTGGTTTCATGTTACTGACACATCATCTTAATTTTAATTTAATTTTTAATATAATTTACTATTTGAAAAATTTTTTGTTCGTGTAGAAATGCTAGATAACAATTGCCGATTATGACCCAAGTGTTTTTAAAATTATTTATTTTCTTTATTTGTACACCAGCTTAAATTTGTGTCAAATATGGAGAGTTTAGAAGTTATATTTATATAACAAAAATAAAGGTGTCACAATTTCATTCTATCTTTCTAAGGTAAGAAAAATAAAAGCAGTGCTTAACAGTTTGAAAATTAAAAAAAAATAGGTGCATAACAATTTTTAAGGTAGTGTTGGCACTATGGTAGTTGATTCATAATTATCCAATCATTTTTCCAAGCTTACCATATCGAATTTTCCAAATATGTGAAACTAGTTAGCAAATTACGAAACAAGATTGCTCACAATTCAAAATAGCAAATGGAGGTTGTGCCAAGTGTACTTCAAGAAGTACTTTCATAATGCAATGAATGGCAACTGACCACTATTTTGTGATTTTGTACTTTCTAATTCCTGGAATTAATTGAAGTGGCCATTGTATCAAATTGGGTGGCCTAAACAGCTGTTTCTAAGAACTGAGAAAAAAAGCAAGTAAAGGTTTTATAGTGTGTGGGGTGGCTGCATTAGTAAAGAGCAGGGCCGCTGTAACATGCTTGTGGGCCCTAGGCTATAAAATGTAATGGGCCATTGGGCCCTAGGATAATTAATGTACATCCCAACATAATTATGTCTTTGAATATTTATTTTATTAATGAATATTATTAAATAATAAGAATATAGTATACATTATACATAATAATACTACATTTGAAATTTTATGTACAATAATTAACAATATGACAAACTGCTTTGTTCAAACAATGTGGACAACTCTTAAGAGGCAATAAAGCCATAAAATTATATTTTTCTCGGCGCTTTTGACCAGGCCTATACACACTTTAGATTTTCTTCCAAATGAAAGGCCCTTGATTCAGAAATGTATTTACTTAAAAGTATTTTTTAAGTGTATCAGTCTATGTTAGGATGAAAAATATAAATATATTACATTTTATGTGTATTTATTTAAAATAATACTTGTGTAAAATTTAGAACATTTGCTTGTAAATCTTATTTAAAATTCTATAAAAGTTGAGAAAAAATTCTACAAATTTGTGGGCCCCCAAAAGTTCTGGGCCCTAGGCAGCAGCCTAGTGAATACAATGGCTCTGGTAAAGAGAAAAACTAATGACTTCATCCCAAATTTCTTGGGGATAAATTCGTGGGACCAGCACCATACAATTATAGTTACAGCACAATAAAATCAATTACAAATTTTCCGGTTTGGCTGCGACGATTTGCCGCTTTTGACGAAAATGGGTGATTTTGAATCCATTTTTACTTTCCCGTATACATATGTATATACGGAGTAATATACGTAGTATAAGGAACTTTATGCAATGCTGCGCGAAAAAACGGCGAATTTTCGGCAGAAAAAAATTCATTGCCGGGCCGTAATAACGTAAAAGTCAGAAACGTATCTAGAGTATGGTGGAGGTAGGGTATGGTATCTTACCATGGGCGCCACTCACAAGGGGCGCTATTTAGCTTTAGATATTTACGAAAAAAAGTTGAATGAATTATTCAATTATGGAAGTAAACTTTACACCACAGATTAAATAAATTCAACTTTTTGTATTAAATGGGATAATTGTATAAAATGCATACAAAATAAAACACTATTTTATTTAATAAAGCAATATCGATGAATTGCGTCATCCTCTTTACCACGCTTCAAATTTCGTCTGTGCAATCTGAGGAAGTTTGGGAGCTGCTTGCATTATGTATGAGTGTATGTTATCGGTAGGCGTGTCATTGCCTGAGTCGATAAAAGTGTTAGAAATGGCCCTCAGACGTTGTGACATGTCGTGAACCAGACCCAGACTCACAGACTCACTCCACTCAATCCAGGGAAGCCCCACAGTAATGTGACCAACCATTGCTTTCCAAACTGGCGCGTCTATCACCAAGTTGTTCAACATTTATCGCCAAATTGTTTAAGGGGTTTTTTTTTATTTAGTAGGTTTTATAGCGCTGTTAGATGGATGAAGTGCTAGAGTTTATCTGGCATTACTCTTTTTTTTATTTTTTGGTAGTTAATTGTGGTGCGCTAACGCGAGTGCTACACACAACACACAATTCCTTACGCAACACTTCGTCACTGTAATTCCGTATGGACGGTTCTGTCGACCTACAAAAATAAATTTTCTGTAGCTTGCAATAATCCCCCTCAGGTCTGAGAGTGTAAATAAACAAGGAACTTTGTGTGCATTAAAAGGTGAGTATAGCGTAGGATATCGTCATAGGATATCGTAGGATAGCGTCATATACAGTTTTTTTACTGTTTTTTGACTAAATAAATAAAATAAAATATCCCAGATGAAAATACGGGTAATCATGTTTTAAATAAATTAGAGAATAGTTGGGATGAATAGAATGAAAACCAATAAAAATATGACTAAAAACAGTGTTTAAAGGAGATTCATTTTAGTGTATGTATAAGTAATTAAGTACTCTTATTAAGAGTTGTCAATTTAGTTTATGTAGTCATTTTCTTAATTTTATTTTTGTAAATGTTAAACTTATAATGTAAATGTTAAATGATAATATATTTTTAAAATAGAAACATTTTCGCCATTTTATTTTTACAACGAATGTAAATAAACATTAATATACATGCAATGTTATCTTTTCTTTATCATCTTAATTCCTAAAATTAAAAAAGTAAATTAAAGACCGTAAATTATTTTCGAGATATTTTTTTTATGAAACGTTTTGAAATTAATCAGAATCTTGACATTAGTGCACACCCCCTAAAACAAATAACAACCCTAATTTGAAGCATCCTGACGGGCGCAAATTCCATGCTTGCCATGGGCGCCTGAATACCTAGAAACCCCTTTGATAAAAGTGGCTAAATTCAGAAACGAATCCCCTAACACGTTGTGTAACCACAATCCCTATTTTGTGCGTCCTTCATACCGAAAAAACAATTGAAAGCAAAACGTCCATTCATTCAGTGTCTGTGAACGACACGCCTAAACCATAAGAACGATTTCTTCCAAATGAATATTCCCCGATCAATCTGGTTCCACTCGAGGCGCCGCGATTTTGAGAAACTTTCTTCAAACTTTGGGGGGTTCATTACATGAAGCCTTTCGGACATTTTCAAAATTTTCTCAAAAACGGCTCCATTTTTTTTCTTTAAATTTCTTGTAAGAATAGAGTAAAATACACATAAAAGTCGTATAGGTCGATTTTTCGAAAATTGCAAAAGTTTGAATTGGGTTCCTACAACTATAAAATTAAAGATAGATATTTTTTCTTCAAATAAAATTTGTTCTCCATTATTAGTTCTTTCATTAAGTTCAAGTATATCATTTTCAAAATTTTAGTAGTTTTCGCGCAATATGTGCAATTTTAAACAAAATAACAAAAACATATTTTCTTAACTTTTGGTAACGATAATGTCCAATGTGTGATATGAGATGACATTACCGTCATACTGCTCTATTCTTTTGTTTTCTCAAAATTTACAAAAATCTCTCACGTCGTCATTAATATTGACATTAGTGGCGATTTGTTCACATTATTATATTTATGAGTGCATGTGCTTTAATTAACACCATATGAAGTTTCTCGAAAACTACTATCTTATGTGAAAACTAGCTCAAAATTCGGCATTTTCAGGGATGCTCAAACGCCATTTTCTCAAAAATGGCTCCAAATTTTTCTTCAAACTTTTCGAACGGATAGTGCAAATTGCACTCTTTAATATGACGTGTAGTTCAACTTAGGGTTTTTTTTTTTTTTGCAAAAATTACAGAAATGTATTTTTTTGTTTTGAAAGATCACTCACACCTTTAATATCTACATTACAAGCAAAATGTTTTAAACACTATTGTATTTGTAAGTTAAAGTGCTTCAAATGACTTCAATTGCAGTCTTTGAAAACTCAAAAATTTTCTGTCAAAAAGAGCTTCAAATTTTGCAGTGTTAGTAGCGCTTAAAAGCCATTTTCTTCAAAACGGTCCCAAATTTTTCAAAGAAAATTGGCATTTAGGACGAGGTTTTACTGTTTTTTATTAGTCTAAAATTAATATTTCCGTTCTACCATTAGTAAAACGAAAAATTAAGAAAATGTCAAAAAATGTACTTTGGGCGGCGATAGATGGCAGCTATCACAAGTATGTGGCAATTCCGAATAGTTAGCCTACAACCAAGGAAATGGAACACTAACACGGGAAAGTCTGTGCCATTTGTAGCTCCACTAGTTTCTCGCAGCATTACATAACTTTCCCTATACCACGTATATTACTCCGTTCTTACGTACATATACGGGAAAGTAAAAATCCCCTCACACGTGGTGTAGGCAAATTCCCTCATTTGTAAGTTCTTGATTCTGAAAAAGCAATTGAAAGCAAAACGGTCGTCCGTCCGTCCGTCTGTCTGTCTGGTGTACATGATCAACACTATACTGCGATTTTTGTAGGAAGAGCTCTCAAGATAACTCAAATCCCATCTTCGCGATGGAATATGTCACGGCATTTCGCGTCTTTTCTCGGTCTTGCCGGTAGAAGTCGCATGATCGCAAGCACTGCTTCATACGGTCGCGATCGTGCGAAATCTAGCGGAACGACTGTGAATGATACGAAATGCCGTGACATATTCCATCGCGAAGATGGGATTTGAGTTATCTTGAGAGCTCTTCCTACAAAAATCGCAGTATAGCGTCTAAACTATTGTAGCGTCATAGCACTGGGCGCGGCCGACCGCACAAGTCGTGCAAGGGGGAGGGGCTGGTCCTCTCGTGCCACGCTGGCGACGGATGGACCCCCGGGGTCGAGGGTCTCTCCGCTGGGGGCGTGTCTGAGAAGGCGGCTGTCCGTTCGCACAAGAGATGTGTGACGACAGAAATCGTTCGCAGGTGGACGCCAGGCTTCATCTGCAGCCGGCCCAAATCTCGAGCGGAAATGACGCTTTGTGCGTGGGAGGTCGGTCACGTGATGCCTCGCAAGGGAGGCGGGTGGAATAAGCTTCCCTGGGCAGTGGAGTTTGACCGTAGCGATGTGCGGAGGTGATCGCGAGCAGCGTCTTGCGAGGCGTGGCTTTTCGCCACGGGACAAGAGACCAGGGGCGGCGCTAGGGTAGCGAGCTGGGGTTCTCTTGATAAATACTGAGGCGGCTCTTCTCAGGAGTCGGAGTGCTGTGGAGAGCAGGGTTCCTTAGGAGTGTACATAGTGTAATAAACTATTGTAAATAAATATGTACAGTAAACTCCGTGTCTGTGTTCTTCCTCATCCCATGACGACGTCACACTATGTATACTTTTTTTTGCAAATTGAAGAAACCCCTGTCCGTCTGACCTGAGTCGAAGCTCTCAGATTTTGAAAAACATTCATTAATTTTTGAGGCTACTTTACATGAAGCCCTCGGACATTTTCAAAATTTTCTCAAAAACGGCACCAAATTTTTTCTTTAAAATTATTGTTAGAATTGAATAAGATACGCATTAGGGTGGCATATGTCAGATTTTCACGGTTAACTCTTAATTTTCGAAAATTGAAAAATTGTGAATTTTATTCGACGTCTTCCTCCAACTTCAAAACTGTAAATAGAGATTTTTCCTTCAAACAAAATTTGTTCTTTATTGTGAGTTCTTTCTTTAAGGTCATGTGCATTTTTTCAAGCACATGTACAAGATTTTCTCAAAAACGGCTCCAAATTCTTTCTTTAAACTTTTGGTAAGGATAGTGCTAATTGCACACTCTATGAGATGACATAAACGACATATTGCTCTTTTCTTTCGTTTTTTCAAAAATTGCAAGAATGTAATTTTTTTACTATGTCGCTTTAATGTTTACATTAGCGGCGATTTGTTTACAGTATTATATTAATGAGTACATGTGCTTTAAATAATGTCATATAAAGTTTCTCCAAAACTCAATCCGTTTTCTGTGAAATTTAACTCAAAATTCCGCATTTTCAGAAACGCTCATACACCATTTTCTCGTAAATGGTTCAAATTTTTTTCTTTAAACGTTTGGAACGGATAGTGCTAATTGCACTCTTGAATATGACGTAAAGTTTATTATGAAGCATTTTCCGTTTTTTTTTTTAATTACACAAATGTATTTTTTTTAAAGATCTCATAAAGATCTCATTTTAATATGCATATTACCAGAAATTTGTAAACACACTTAAATTTATGAGTGTAAGTGCTTAAGATTATTTCAAATGAGGTTTTTTGAAAACTCAAAACTTTTCTGTGAAAAAGAGCTTCAAATTTCGCATGTTTAGTTGCGCTTAAACGCCATTTTCTTAGAAACAACTACATTTTTTTAAAAGAAAATTGCCATATAGGACGAGGTTTAACTGTTCTTGAATATTCAAACATTAATTTTTTCCGTTCTACTATTAGGAAACAGAATAATTAACAAAAGGTAATATATTTGGCCGCGATAGATGGTAGCTGGCAAGAGTACGTGGCAAGTCCGAATAGCTAGCCGAGGCCAAAGGAAATAGAAAACTAACACGAGAAAATCTATGTCATTCCGTTGCACTACTAGTTTTGGCATTTTCTTAATTTTTCGGTTTCTTAATAGTAAAACGGAAATATTTTGAGAATATGAAAGAACAGAAAAATCTAGTGCTGAATATCGTGAAAAATTTGGAGTAGTATGAAGAAAATGATGTTTATACGCTACTGTAAATTTGAAATTTGACGCTCTTTTTCACAGGAAATTTTTGAGTTTTCGAAAGACCTAATTTGAAGCACATTAACTCACAAATACAATAGTGTTTACCAGTTGCTGGGAATGTGTACATTAACAATGTGAGAGATCAATCAAAAAAATATATTTGTGTAATTTTTAAAGCACATGTACTCATAAGTATAATAATGTCAAGATATCGGCTCTATGTAAATATTAAAGGCGTGAGAGGAAAAAACATACATTTTTGTAATTTTGAAAAAAAAAGAGCAATATGGCGTTTATGTCATCTCGTAAAGTACATTAGACACTATTCTTACCAAAAGTTTAAAGAAAAAAATTGGAGCCGTTTTTGAGAAAATCTTGTTTTTGTAATTTTTTAAAATTGCACATATTGCATGCAATATTGCGTGGAAACTACTAAAATTTTCGAAAAAAATTACATGACCTTAATGAAGTAACTCACTATGGAGAACAAATTTTAATTGAAGAAAAAATTTCAATTATCAATTTTGTAGTTGTACGAAATTGCCGAAAAAATTCAAACTTCTGCAATTTCCTAAAATGCAGAATTAACCGTGAAAATGGGACGTATTCCACTTTAATAAGTGTGTAAATTTTACTATATTCCTAAAGAAATTTAAAGAAAAAATTTGAAACCATTTTGCGGAAATTTTGAAGATGTACGGGGGGCTTCATGTAAAGTAACCCCAAATTTTGAAGAATATTTTTCAAAATCTCAAAGCCTTGACTAGAGCCAGAGGTTTTTTCAATTTGGAAAACATCCTACGAGTGATTTAGGCGCTGGCATTGTTCACAGACAGATGGACGGACAGACAGACGGACGGTTTGCTTTCAATTGCTTTTTTGGTATCAACGACCCACAAAAAAGGGCTTTTGGCTGCACCACGTGTTAGGAGATTTTTTTTTCTTAATTTAGCATCTGGATTTATCGAGTTTTTCTTTACGGGAAAGTAATATGTAACCAATTAAACATATCGGAGATATAATGCGCTCCTGGATAGTTCAACTCTCCATTATAATTGAGGACAAAATTAAATTGTGTATACTGTGATTTATTCAACTTTGTCCCTGGTAGATATCAACTGTTGAAGGTTTCATCCAATCGGGAGCTTGCGATTGGACGAAACCGTCAACAGCTGATATCTGCTAGGGACAGAGTAGAATAAATCACAGTATACAGATAGTATACGGGATTTCAGCTTGCTTTGGTCCCAAGATTTTTCAATATGGCGGCCATTCAGCCCTGCCAACTTTGAAAATGTACATGAAGCTAGACATCGGCGCTACATTCAAACACGCAATTCGAGGAAATTGCCATCAGGAACTTCTCTCATTATAATGTTAATTTTAATCAAATGAATGTTTTGAAACATTGAAATAATTATCATTTGGATCGATTATTTTGATAGTTTTCGACTGAAACTCATAATGTTGAAATATGACAAGTTTAATGTTTTACTTCATTTTAAAATGCAAATATAATTAGAAAGCTTTAGAGGAATAAATTACATTCTTACAAAGATTGTTAATGATTGATATAATATAGAATTAATGGAAGGAAATTTTAAAAAATTGAAATCAGAGTATATCTTAAACATTATTTGTCTCCATTTCATTATTACAATAATATATTTAACCTCAACATTCAACAGTGAAAACTAAGGAAGAAGAGTTAAAACTATTTATTTTTTTACCAAGTAAATTTATTTCACAATAGTTGCAAACAAGTGTTTTTACAGTTAAGTTTTTTGTGAAATCTTCATCTACACTGCTCCTTATCAGATGCACAATTTGTTTGCACAATATATCCCATCCTTCTCCCTATACACAACCATAATTTTCTCCGCATTTTTCCAATACTCCACTGCATTTTTCCAATTTGTCCAAAGTTGACACCTTAAAAATTTAAATAATGTATTCATAACACTATTAAATTTAAGATACTGAATCATTTTCCTTGTGTTAAATATGTCAATGAATTTAGATAATTAAGATTCCTGTTTCAAAGCCTGCTTCCAAAGGTTTCTGGCCTTTTCCATTCTGTAGCAAGATTTTCTAAGGACATTCTTATTGAAGAATCACTTGACTGAGATCACATATTTTCAGTTGAAACTGCATTAGGGAGTAAGCCTTGAATCAGTCTGCCCTTCAGTTCGCTGCGATTTATCAACTATACCCTGTTGTTAATTACTTTTAACATTTGAAAAAAATATTTATATGATAACTGCTTGAATCATTTTAATAGAATATATGAAGGTGAATATGAAAAGATGAAAATTAAAATGCAAGAATAATAATATACAGCATTTACCATGTATCCTGACAATAAATATTTTTAAAATGTTCACCTTTTGCACAGAATGTTAGCAGTATTGGTCTTATTTTACGTATGATATCTACATTACAGATCTGCTCATGGGCTTTCTGGCCTGGCTTCATAAATCTTTGGTCTCATTGTGTACTACATACACTCCTTTCTTTGGGTCAGCCATGACTATAAAATATCAAAAAATTTTAATAAATATAATAGTTATATAATTACATTAATACTATACAAAAGTATTGCATAGTGTAATGTATAATATAATATAGGTTTACATAGTAAATACTGTCCCACATTTAAAATACTAAATATATTTCCATGACAGTGTGAAAGTATCAAAGTATGTAATCAGTAATTGTATCTTCAAAGCAATGTAAATATGTATATGATTTATTGAATATGAATTGCTAGAGCAAAGTACCTTGTCATACATTGTTTGAAGCAATTCTCTTTGACAGATATCATTGTTATTATTTTACTATTGATATTATTATTATTACTACTAATAAGGCTGACAAAAATAATTCTCCTGGATAATTTACATCATCTTTACCTCTATGAACAATATACTTGCTTTGATTTTCCAAACAAAATTCTTTTAAGAATTCTGAACAAAGAAGTTTAAGGTCCTTGGAAAAAGAATGTATCATAATTGCCTCTGATATTCTCCCAAATTTCTTTTTCTGAAAGAACTTTCCCTGTAAAGAGTGTTTCCTATTATTTCTTCTTTGCAAACTATACCCAATACAAAGTATAAAAATATACACTCATATGTTGAATGTTACCATCATGAGTTTTTTTATAGATGAATCTTGCAATTTCTTTCTTCACAACCATCTAAGTGATCTGTTTGAGTGCTGACTTCACAATACTGAAAGAATATTGTTAAGTCGATATGAACTGCATTTTAGAGATACACATACATTTGTAATGTTAATTTTTTCACATATAGCTTTATTATTAGACCAAACACCATGAATTAAAATATGTTCAATCACCGTGTGTGCTACAATTCCCAATTTATAGATATAACCAAAGATATACAAAATACCTGCATGTGGTAATGCACAATAATCTATTCCATAACATAGAGCAATAACATTGTATCTTGCTGCACTATTTAATATTCATTGTTTAACTTTACACGATTTGCATGCGTCATTTTAACTCACTTACGTGCATTGTTTCCACTGTCTCGTTTAAAATTCAAAAACAAATAATGCGATGAGAATAACAAATCAAAACGACAAATTCAATTTAAAAATTGTAAATATGCTTCTACGCCAGCTTCTAAGCGTGCAAGAGTGCAGTTTTGAACATGTTGGTAGAAAATAAAACAAATGAAAAGATGCCAACCCCAGCTAAATAAAGTCTCTTTCGGCGTGTATGTGCCAACACATGGGGAGTTTCATTGACGGTTGACTCCTCTGAAATGGACCTGTACTAAACTTAAAGTGAAACGAAAAGTCCCTAAGACAATGCCGTTAGTATAACGGGTGATATTCATGAAGTTGGTATGATCCACTTTCTCTGGGACCATTTGAGCCTGCAAACGGCTACCGTACATCGCGACCGTATGAAGCAGTGCTTGCGATCATGCGACTTCTACCGGCAAGACCGAGAAAAGACGCCAAATGCCGTGACATATTCCATCGCGAAGATGGGATTTGAGTGGCCTTGAGAGCTCTTCCTACAAAAATCGCAGTATAGTATAAATCACAGACAGTAGAATAAATCACAGAGGCACGAAGTGACTTCGCGGATAGAGGCGCTAGTATCTCCGAATACATCTAGAGATTGGACTCGCCAACATGGCACACTGAAAATTTGACGTTATGGGAAATACAAATAGGCGGAGATCAAGTATTTTTAATCAAAAAATTGCTGAAAAACACCATGGCTACATAAAAAAGGAAGCATGGGCGCGCCCTATTCCACTAGGAGTTTCTATTTGTGTCCCATTTATGGCGCACGTGGCAGCCCAATAACGTTGGCAACTATTTTAGTTCCTACAAGAAGATGCAAGGATAGAGCGCGCTCTCTGATGTAAGTACTTTACATCGTCGTCTTCACCAGAATATATCAGAGAGTATATCCTGCGTAAGCGTATATGTGTTGTACGATGATGGGTCCTGAGCTGCTCCAGGTCCACAGAGTAATATTTTGATGTCAGTTGATGTTAATAGTATTTTCTACTATCCCGGTATTTGCATTTTGGTATCATTTGCAATTGTACGAAAAACATGATTAATAATTTCAGTTCAGTGTAGTAGTGGCATTGAATCGAGCACGATAGTGAAATTGTGTACAGCACGGATTTGCAGTTATATTTAATTTCTTATTGCTACTCGGACACAGTGCATGGAATGACACGAAATAACTCTTCTAAGCTTGTATTTCTTTGCGAAAGGGAAGCATTGGTGTAATTTATTTTATGGCCTTACGGATATTGACTTGATCTTTTGACATTTTAATGTATTGTAAAGTAATGTATTTGGGAAGATTTAAGGGTGATTAATTGGAATAAAGTGAACCAAAAATGATTAAGTGTTTGGAAGACCGACGGTCGGGAATTATTGAACCATCGGCACTGGTGAGTGCTGAAAGAACAAAAAGAGCATATAATCTTCAATTAAGCAAATACAGAGACATTGAAAGTGTGCATTCATCTGGCGTCAACTCCTTAGATTTAGATGTTGTTGAAAAGCATTATCTCCTTTCTGGGTGTGCTGATGGAACTGTTTATATTCATGACCTGTATAATTTTACGGGTCTCCCTCAGTACACATCAAAATTGATTTGTAGCGTTGACAAGACTAGTAGAAGTGCTCACCAGTACAGTGTAGAATGTGTGCAATGGTATCCATTTGATAATGGACTATTTGTGTCTAGTGGTATGGACAAGAAATTAAAAATTTGGGATGCAAACTGTCTGAAACCTGCGGAGCAGATTTGTCTGGAAGGTCGAATATTTCAGCATCATATGTCTCCAATTGGTTCCAAACAATGTTTAGTGGCAGTTGCAAGTTCAGCTAGTGAAGTCATTTTAGTTGACTTGAAGTCAGGTTGTTATTCACATGAATTGCGTGGACATACAGGTTCGGTTTTAACTTGTCGTTGGTCACCAAGAGAAGAAAATATTGTGGCCACTGGTAGTTGTGACAATAAAGTCATTTTGTGGGATGTGCGTTCATCAAAGTGTTTTCTGAAATCATTTTGCTTGTATAGCACAGATAATCAACCTGGAAGTCAGCTGACAAGTACCGCTCATGATGGGTATGTGAATGGATTGTGCTTTACTGCAGATGGTTTGTTTCTACTTTCATATGGCACAGATAATAGATTGCAATTGTGGGATGCCTACACAGGTGAAAATCAAATGGTGAATTATGGTGATATTCCTAATAGAACAAAAAAGTGTGTTCAGTTTGCAGTTAGTGTAAATACTAATCCGATCTTGGCATATGTCCCTTCAGAAGGTAACATATTTGTCTTTGAATTACACACAGGACTCAAAGTAAAGACTTTACTTGGACATTATAGTTCTGTCAATGGATGCATATATCACCCATTCTTACAGGAAGTGTATAGCGCTGGAAATGATAGAAATATTCTTTTGTGGAGTGCTGATACACAGGGACTAGTATATGATGAACACATGAAATCTCAAGTGCCTGTGAAGTCAGATTCCTTGAGATCTGTTTATTACAAGAAAAATGTAACTGTTGATACGTGGAGTAGTGATGAAGATAGTTAGGAAAAGTCTGTAGAAGATTATACATATAATACTAGAAAGTCAAAATGATATTTACAATGTATTTTGTTATATGACAAAGGTAAAATATTGTGTTAAATAATTTATGATTTGTTTAAAATGTTTAGTAGTATGATTTGTTTCTTGAGGAAATGCTAGTCTGTTTTGAAAGATAATGGTAGAATGTCTGTGATCAAAAGCACATATCCCTAAAAAAGTCCATTCCTACTATCTACCTGTGCTTGAATTTTAGTGATTTGGAACAATTGGTTTATAGATTTTTCTGTTGGTTACGAAAGGAAACTTAATTCCATTTTGCTGCAGAATTCATTTTGAAGAACATAAGATTTGTAAAATAAGTTTCAAAGCTATATGATAGTCCTATTTAGTCCTCAATTTGAGTGTCCATTCTGTTTTTTGAGTTTTATAAAATTTGTTTTTAACTTTTATGTTGGAATCTTGTGATGTCAAAATGTAACGCTTCTAATTATGGTGAAAACTTCACACGTTAATCACATGGTGTCTCTGAAAACAATAAATGTGACAACTTTAATCAAATATGATAGCCCATACTTTCCTCTTAATTGTAGGGTTATGTATGGTTGCTCACGAAGCTTAACTGACTGAGGCAAACCCATAAACATCTTCCATTTAATCTTGCCTAAACTCAGCTTATGCAGCAGCGTATTCCTTGCTAGGTGCAGTCAGATGCATAGGGCTGATTTAACATCCATTATCTTTTACTATAAAATATTTTTGATAGTACTTATAAAAATTTCTGAGAATTATTGACAATAAAATTATTATTGTATTTGCTGGTGGGTAAGAGACAGTTTTATTTTAAACAAGTTTCTCTAAAACATTGGTCTTACAAACGCCTAATATAGTTTCTTCACACAAAATTAAAATGAAATTTGAGTGCATCATTTATGCTGGCAAATATGGTATATTTGTTATGAATGGACGTATATGATTTACATATTCATTTCAAAATTAAGTTTAGTTACTTGTGTTTTTCTTTAATTTCTTGTTAATAATTTGGTCAAGAAAAATTACAAAAATATAATCTCTCTATTGTTGCAGATTCATTCACATTAATTCCTCTTTCTTTCATACAATTTTTGTGTGATTATTTTGTCCTATTTTATTTCACCTGCATGGACAGATATCGAAAAAAGAATGATGTGAAGATGAAGCTAATAGGGAGAGAACTGATGTAGAAATTCCATAAGGTCCATTCCAGGTAAGTAGAAATTCAGGAACTTAAACATTTGAGTCACATTAAACAAAATTCGATCCAAGGGCTTCATATCATATAATACTTCAGTGCCATAATCATAAACAATTTTTGCAAAAAGCTCAACTTAAAACTGAAAATTATGTAGAATACCAATGAGAAAATTTCAATTCACATTAGTTTGTTGATACTACTGTGACTGATCATTCAATATCTTTTAATGTTTTCAAAATTTTGCACTAAATAATAAATGACCATAATAATATAATAGGCCCATAACATTATAAATATATATATATATATATATATATATATATATAATATATATATATATATATATATATATATATAAATTGTTCATCGCAATCAACAAAGATAAAGATAAAAAGAACTATACTAGTATAATAAGAAATACAAATTTATGAATTTAATAAAAGTCAATAATATCAGAAGAATATAAAATCTTGTTTTATGAAAACTTGAGTGATGCATGAGGAAATATTGGTGCAATTTAGGGAAAATGCCAGTTAATGTTTCCAAAATCTGCCCATAACTTCTGTGCTGCAAAATTGTAAACTTTTAACGTTTAACAACAGAGGATTCTGGTGATTTTTACCCAAGGAATACTGATTTTCCTGTATAGTGGTGCGTGCAATGTGCAATTTTGTTCTGTTCTCATGCTAATCTCAAACTAGGAAAATTCCTTTTCTTTCAAAGGGGAAAAGAAAGACTAGTTGTGCTACAGAATGGCACAGACTTTCTCGTATTACTCAGTTTTCCAATTTATTTGGTCTGGGCTAGCTTTACATTTGTTTCCCATCCTGCCAGCTTCCATCTGTGCCTAAAGTGTAGTATTTTCAAAATTTTCTCAATTTTTCGGCTTCCTAATTGTAGAACCGAAATATTACTTTAAAATTATTAAAGAGGAGTAAAACCTCGGCCTAAAAGGAAATTTTTGGTGAAAACTTTGGAGCTGCTTTTAAGAATATCGTGTTTAAGCGTTAACATAACTGCAAAATGTGAAGCTCTTATTCACAAAAATATTTTTGAGTTTTCGAAAAATTTCATTGGAAGTCATTTGAAACTCTTCCACTCCCAAATGCAATAATGTATACAAATTGCTGGACACGTGCGTTATAAAAGCCAAAGAAATACATTTGTGTAATTTTCGAGAAAAAAAAGTTTTATGTCATTTTAAACACAGCAATTAGCAGTATCCGTACGAAAAAAAAATTGGAGCCGGTTTTGAGAAAATGGCGTTTGAGCGTTTCTATAAATTCTGTATTTTGACGGAAAACTTTGAGTTTTCGAGAAACTTGTCAGACATCATTTGAAGCACATGTTCTCATAAATGCAATAATGTGAACAGATTGCCATTAATTTAAATCAACGATTTTAGAGAATAATAAAAAACATTTTTGTAATTTTTGAGAAAAAACAAACAAAAGAACACCAATATGGCGTTAATGTCATCAAGACCTCGGAATTTTAAACACAAAAATGGTTTGATTTAGTCCCCTACAATAGGCAACAAAATTACGAAATTATGCGCTAATAGGCATGAAAATAGACATTTTAAGCACTTGTCGATGTACCTTGTCGGAAAACGAGAATGTTCGTCGATTACGAGACTTCCTGTTCTCTTATTGGTAATGCTAAATATCGTATTCCAGGGGAAAAGAAGAAAACACGTGTACACTGAGAGAAATCACAATATATTTATTTCCTTTTATTTAATCATTTTGTAACAATTCTGTTGCAAAGTTACAAGTTGAAATAATTCTAAAGAGGAGAAAACATTAATGAAGGTATTTATAACGAACGAAACAAAACAAGATGAGGAATTAAAAAAATAAAGAGAATAAAGGTCATTAGCATTACCGGTAAGAGCATGGGAAGTCTCGTAATCGACGAACATTCTCGTTTTCCGACAAGGTGCGTCGACTCACGTATACGATATCAACAAGGTCAGCTGTCCTTGCGCGCTGGAGCACTGCATTTACCAAGTTCTAATTGCACTGTTTTTGCTACAAATACTTGTCGAATATTAATAATAGTTATATCATTGCACGACATTTTGAAAGATATTTAGAATGACGGAGAAAAAAAACCTTCCATTTAAAAAATCAAAGTTGTGTCAATATCTCGAAAGTTACATACTCCTGGAATCTCCTCACTCGTCCCATCCCTCCTGCCCCCCAAAAACTTGTACCACACGACCCATTAACCCATTTGTGTATAGTCTTCGCTTCTCCGAGAGTAGGCTTTTGCCTGACCTGCCTTTTCTCGCCTGGACTTCGAAGACAACGCTCCGGGCGATAGGCCTTAACCTGTCAACAACGCAGCTGCACCAGGGCTCAATGAGTTTGGTATTTTGGCTGAAGGATTTCGATACGTTGTCGATTGCGTATTCGATCACATAATATTTACATTTCGGGAAAATATTTGCGTTTCCGTAAAACGAATTTCAAAATTTAGCATTTAAAATATCCTTCTTGAAAAATCACATATTTTAAGCAAAAACATTAAAATAGACATCAACCGCTCTTTTAGGACATTTTAGGCACTATTAGACGCTTTCAGTAGATCCATTTTCACATGATTCGTAAACATCTGCAATTATTATTCACAACATCCTAAAGGAAATAAATAGGCGTGTGTCCTAAAATTCGAAGTCCAAGTTAGTTATCACATAGAGTACATTTATCACGACGCGAGAGAACTAAAACCTAGTGGTGCTACAGAATGGCACAGACTTTCCCGTATTACTTTTCTATTTCCTTTGATCTCGGCTAGCTATTCGAACTTGGCACATACTCTTGTCAGCTGCCATCTATCGCCGCCCAAAGTACATTTTTTTGACATTTTCTTAATTTTTCGGTTTCGGATTAAAGGAATTAGAAAACTAGTAATACGGGAAAAACTGGGCCATTCTGTTGCACCAATAGTTTCGCTTGTTTTCTGTCGCACTACCAACCTCATGGATTTTAAAACTGAAGTATAAATTAAGCCAACATAAATGAAGTAATGTATTTTTACTTTCTCGCTAGCCGCTACTGCGGTAGAGAGAAAGCTAAGTAATGCTGCGCGAAAAAACTGCGAATTTTCGGCAGAAAAACTTTTATTACAGGGCCTTGGCAACGATAAAGTGGATAAAACTAGATTCTAAATTTAGAGAAAAAACTCTAATATGTGGTGTAGTGCTTATTTTGTGGGTTCTTGGTACTGAAAAATCGATTCACGGGAAAACTGTCTTTCTGTGAATAGGTGCTAAACTGTTCATCCGATTTGCTACAAAATTTATATTCCCGAATCGATCTCGCTGATGTCGCGGCCCCATGAATTTGAAACCGGTATTTTAATTTTTGCGGATTGTTTACATGAAGCCCCTGGGACATTTTCAAAATTTTCAGAAAACAGGCCCCATCGTTTTTAATTGAATTTTGTTGTTGGATTGTGTGAAGGACGTTTAAGAAAATGGAGTAGGTCTCATGTCCCTTGAAAACTGCATCATTTTGATTTGCATGATATGGACCAGCAACATCGACAATTTTGTAGATTTTGATTTAATATTAATAAAACAAAATTGAAATAAGATTTGAGTTAAAATCATTTCAAATAATTGGTTCACCTCAAAACAAGTCACAAAAAGTTGATAAAAATGTTTTCTTTTTATTTTTGGAAATTTGAATATTTGGCCAAAAATAATCCGCAATATTTTTGTATGATAAATGATTAGATTTTCTTCTTCAAAAATATTTTTTCGCAGAAAAGGGAGAAACTTATAATGATTTATATAAGTATAAATGAAAAAAAAGAGTTTTTTTTCAATATGACGCACCAACAAGAAAAATCTGAAAAAAAACCAATAGTATAAAACACCTTAATAACTATGCGTAGTATTTTTTGGAGTCGTCCCCTTAGTAATAGAACAGAAAAACTATTGGTACTACAGAATGGCACAGACTTTCCCGTATTAGTTTTCTATTTCCTTGGGTCTAGGCTAGCTATTCGAAATTGCCACATACTCGTGCTAGCTGCCATCTATCGCCGCCCAAATTACATTTTTTTAAAGTTTTTGGTTTCCTAATGGTAGAACAGAAATATTTATTTTAAAATAAAGAACCAAAAAACCTCGTCATATATGGCAATTTTCCTTTAAAAATTTTGTAGCCGTTTTTAAGAAAATGGCATTGAAGCGCTACTAAAAATGCGAAACTGGAAGCTCATTTTCACAGAAAATTTTTGAATTTTCAAAAAACTTAATTTGAAGTCATTTGAAGCACATTAACTCACAATTACAAGAGTGTTTACAAATTGCTAGTAATGTGCATATTAAAGATGTAAGAGGTCTTTCAAAAAAATTATATTTGTGTAATTTTGAAAAAACAAAAAAATACCCCCATATTGATCTTTACGTCATATTAAAGAGTGCAATTAGTACTATCCGATCCAAAACTTTGAAGAAAAAATTTGGAGCCGTTTAAGAGAAAATGGAATTTGAACGTTTCTGAAAATGCGGAATTTTGAGCTACTTTCCACAGAAAACTGTTGAGTTTTTGAGAAACTTTACTTGACATTATTGAAAGCACTTGAACTCATAAATATAATAATCTGAACAAAATGCCACTAATGTAAATATTACTGACGTGAGAGACAAGTCCAAAATATCACATTTTTGTCATTTTTGGAAAAACAAAATAATTGAGCGATATGGAGTTTGTCATCTCATATGGTGCTTTAGCACTATCCCTACCAAAAGTTTTGAGAATCTTTTTTTATTTTTTAAAATTGCACATATTACACGCAATGTTGCGCGAAAAGTACTACATTTTTCAAAAAAAATGTACATGACCTTAAGGAAAAAACTCACTATGAAGAATACATTTTGTTTGAAGGAAAAATCTCTATCTACAATTTTGTAGTTAGAGGAAGACGCCGAATAAAATTCAAACTTTTGCAATTTTCGAAACTTCAGAGTTGACTCTGAAAATCGGACCTTCGCCACCTTAATAATTGTATAAATTTTACTCTATTCATAATTTTCATAATAATAAATTTAAAGAAACAATTTGGAGTCGTTTTTGAGAAAATTTCGAAAATGTCTGGGGGGCTTCATGTAAAGTACCCCCAAAAATTAATGAATATTTTTCAAAATCTCAAAAATTCGACTCAAGCCAGATGGATACGGGTTTCTTCAATTTGGAAAAAAATGTACGTATTGTTTAGGCGCTAAGGTCCGATTAAATTAAGAAGGTGATTGACATTTGTGAGTGGAGGGGAGCGACGTTGCCAGGTCGCAAACAACTGAGCACGTGTTACCGGGACACGAAAACAAACGCTTCAAAAAATACGTGTAAACGTGTAAAATATACGACAAAAGCCTAACCTCAACGCAACTCATCACAACACAGTACACATTGCGCGCGCAGCACTGGCAGAAACGCGGGCGGCGCGGCGGCAGGGAAGTCGCTGTGCGATGCTCAAATGTTCCCCGTGTTCGGCAGTGGCAACTGAGCGACCTGACACGTCACGTTTTGTCTCTCTGGTTGGCAGTTGCCATGGAAACGGGAGAGGCGTCCTGACGTCACACAGAACTGTCAATCACCTTCTTAATTTAATCGGACCTTAGTGTTGTTCACATACACCTGACCGAGTGACATTTTTCTTTACATTGTTTTTTCGGTTTCAGAACAGGGATTCTGGCTACACCACGTGTTAGAGGATTTTTTTCTCAATTTAGCAACTGGTTTTATTCACTTTTTCGTAATCACGGCCCGGCAACGATATTTTTTTCTGCCGAAAATTCCCCATTTTTTTTGCACAGCATTACATAACTTTCCCTACATCACGTATAATACTCGGTACGTATAGTATGTATACAGGAAAGTGAAAATACTTTATGAAAAGTGTGACAAACATGAAATATCTAAAAATCATGTTAATAACATGCTAAATTTTGTTGCGCTGGGCTCTGTCAATGTACAGAAATGTTTAAGCCAAGCTTATAAGGAGTCTGTTGATCGTCACAACAATCAAGTGCAAACAATAGGGACACTCTAAAATCATTAACTGTGTGAAGTTTTGTGGATTTCATGAGCTGGCCCTGAGGGATCATGAACATGAGGGGTCACAGAACCAAGGAGTTTTCATAGGATTAATAAAATATACTTCTGAAATTGACTCTTCACTCAAATCTCACCTTGAGAGTAACTCGTTCTTTAAAGGCACATCGAAGACAATACAAAACGAATTATTTCAATGTATGCTTGAAATCAACAAAATATATTAGAAGAAATTCAAGCAGCCGATTACGTGTCTGTTATGACAAATGAGACTACAACATTAGCGATAAGTTTCATCTTGTTATCGTCTTACGGTACTGTAATCCTCAAGCCTTGAGCCTTGGGGCTCAAGGCTATCCAGTTGAGAAATTCTGAGGATTTTTTAATCCAAATGCCCAAAATTCCAATTGTTTTGCAGAATGGATTATTTTTGAGCTTGGAAAAATTTTAAAAGAAAAGCATAAGCTTATAGGCCAAAGCTTCGATGGTGCTGCTGTAATGAGTGGTTCTCTGAACGGAGTTTAGGCTAAAGTGAGAGAAGTGTACCCAAATACTTATTTTGTGTATTGCTTTGCACATTAGTTGAATTTGACCATGGAAAGAGCAGCCAGACAAAAAAACGAAAGCAAGAATATTTTTTCAAACCTTTCGACTACTCCTGCTTTCTTTTTTCGCTCAACACATACATCATCGGTCCTGGATTCCTGTGCTAATAAGCGAATACCCACGGGCAGTTCAACGAGATGGAATTTTAATCCAGGACAGTGAACGCTGTACATGAAAAACAAGAACTGAAAGAATGCTTTCAGATTTTATCTGAATCAACGACTTCAAGCGATGCAACAATAAATGAAGCAACTGGTTTATTGGGGTACCTTCAAAATTCTGAATTTTGTTTCTGGCTTAATTTCTTTCATAAAATCATACCACATGTAGATATCCTTTTCAATTAGGTTCAGAGCCGTCATATAGATGCCGCCATAGCCCAGAAAAAACGTTTCTTCGTTCACTTCTGAAATTCAGAAAGTGAGAGACCTGGTTGTGAAATTGAAGCAGAAAAATGCTCCCAAGGGGAAAACTTCACAGACGCAGGTAAGAACAGTTGTAGCCAAGGAAGTATGTGAGGTCATTCTGTCCCAGATTAATACAAGATTTGAGTTTATGGATCACCTTTCTGGTCATCATTGCTGCAAGGACACAAGTTTATAGAATATAATGCAAATTTCCCAGAAATTTTGTTGAATAAATGTGTAAAACTATTTCCCGTATTTGATACAAACTTCGTGCAGAACTTTTGGTCATCTATACACAGTGGCGTAGCCTGAGTTTTGGCTTAGGGTATGTAACTCGTGAAATGAGAAAATAATTTAAAACTCTTAAATATTCCTCATTCACCAATACCATTTCTGTCACTTTGACCAATTAGAGCACACAAATAATTTGTATATTTAAAATAAAAACTGCTCCAGTAAAAGAAATGATGCCTCACGTACTTCATGTAGTTTATTGGTTGAAAGTTAGAAAAAGTTGACTGAAGTTCACGACCTAGCAAAATATAAATGTATGTCCTCATACTTTCATAATAAGAGCACTATCAAACCCAATGATTTTCAAAATTGTCCACTTCATTTTGAACCCACTAGAATTGGCATAATTTATAAAATGGAAAGCAATAATCTACAATAAAAATATGATAGGAAAGAGAAAATCTATCAATTTACAGACACGTAATGAAAAACAATTGACAGTTGTCCTTTGCTGCTTACATCAAGGGTTTCATCCAGTATCGAGGAGACAAAAGAGGCTTTAGAAATTTAATTTTTAATTTCATGGGATATTACCATGCTCACACTTGAAATCCAATCAATCTGATTTTCTGGCGAGATTGCACGAAACACTGGAATTTTCCATATCATTCTTGTCAGTTTTATCATATTTCATTATTTCCCTTGTATATTCCATGAAATTGTCTCTATTTTATGATCCCATATTTTTGTTATGGCTAGAAAATAGAAGCCCTTGACTCCCCCCCCAAAGCATACAACTCGAATGAAGTGTGACAGAATTTCCCTATTTTCCCTTATATCACTGTTGTATTACTCAACATAGTCTGTGTTGGCTGTTTAAATAAAGTTCTATCCTCATATTTTTTTCAAATAGTTGTTAACTGTTTCTCACATACTATAATTTGTCCACAGCACAAAACTGCAGGCTGATTTACACGTTGCCAGTAAACGTGCCAGTTGAAGTTGCAACTGGTAAGTAGTGACTGGCAACGTGTAAACGCCTTGTTGCCAGTGACTGGCAAGACATTCGCAACAGTCACTGGCATGCTCACGCTCTCCCCCACCACCACGGTGTCCGCCTCGGCGTTCCCCGGGTCCCAACACGTGTTTACACTGCTTTATTCTTGCACGGTGATCAACGTAAGCTTAATATTATTATATATAAAAGTGATTGGGAAACAGAACTTCTCTTGAATAACGGAAGAACGAAATGGCAAGTTTGACTGATATATACAGCATCGGAACATTTGTGGGATAGTTTTTACCCGAACCCCGAGGCCAGAAATGCCGCACTTCTGGCAGTTGCAAATAAAATGGAGATAGATAGCTTCTCAAAGGAAGATTAAGTGAATAGGATAAAATGTTTACGGAACATTTGCTTTACACACTTGTTTGAGCGCCGAAAACTTATCAGCAGCACGTCGCAAAGAGTATACATAAGCTAACAGCAGCGAGAAAAATAGCTCATCTTGTATGCCATTACTACCACTGTGTAAACAACTATTGCCAGTCGCATAGAGCGGTAGCGCTGTCCAGGTGCTGGCAAACTCGTAACTGTCACACCAGTACTGGTAGCGTGTAAATCAGCCTTACGACTTCTTAATTATGTAGGCACTTTGGATCGCGTTGTACTCGCCATTCCAGGCGCATTCAACCAGCACAATCCCTAACCTAAATTGGCTACAAATAGATAGTTGCTAAATGCAGTAAAAAGGTAATAAAACGACAAGTTCATTAATTAACCTCTTTCACTTACAAACACCGAAGAGAACAATAAAGTTTCGTAAAACTACAGCTTTCTTCGTAGGCAACTTGGATGTAATGGGTCACTGTGCATCTGACTCACAGCGCAAGCTAGGCGGCAATTCAGACTGATTCGTTCATCCTTGTGAAGAATCGAATTCTCAACGGCGCAATGTTTGAAATATAAAGAAATATTTTGTAGAAGAAAACGAAAATAACAAGTAGACAATTTACAATAATTTTAAAATAAAAATAGCTGATATTGTCAGGGTATGTAACATATCATCCACATCCATGGACGCTACGCCCCTGTCTATACAAGAGAAGAGTTCAGAAGTATTGGCGGTGCTGTAAAGTTTCTGCAATTTCTTCAAGCTAATAATCTTGTTTCCCCTTTTCTGAGGTAATAAAAGTTTTAAAAATAGTCATTATCCTGCCTCTGACAACTTGTGAATATGAACGTTGCTTTTCAACATTGAAAATAATGAAAACTGAGAAATTCTATGTGAGAAGATAAAGTGCCCTTGCCATGTTGTCCATAGAAAAGGAAATGATAGAAAACATCCCACGATTAGACCAGAGGGTAACTGACATTTTTGCTGCAAAGAAAGACCGCCGGATGTATTTCAACTTAAAATAGCTAAGGTATGTTTTTAAACGCAGCCCTCCCACGCATGAGAAGCATGAGCCGCCACTGATTACATTGCTGGTTATTACAGAGTCGGATATTGTTTTGAGTTATGTAATAATGAATGTACTATTATACAGGTGAGTCATGTAACATTAGCACCTACAATTTTTGAACGGTTGAATTTATTGCAATGCAGTTTACGAGATATTTGAGGTAACTTTGTTTTTTCAAATGGAACTATTCACATTTTTCAGTCTATCATGACGAGCGTAAAAATACGAATCTAAAGATATACATATTGTCGTATGTTAGATAAGCATTTTTTTAGTAATTTTGATTTCTTTGCGACTAGTGTTTAACGGATATTTTGAATGTAATAGTCCGTCACGCAAGGTCACGCCAGTGCTCCACCAGCAAACGCCCGCTCGGGGAAGGGAAGGGATTTCAGATACGA
>JAHLJT010009419.1:32797269-32856793 GCA_031308135.1 Acheta domesticus | reverse complement strand
TTTCAAAGTTAAAAGTTATTTGATTTAGGATTTGATTGTTGTTTTGTTTTCATTACCTTCCTCGTTCTACTATCTAAATATGGAGGATTTGCTGCTTCTGTTTCTCTCTTAAATTTCGTGTTTACTTCTATGTTCGGATCACATTCAATGCTTTTTCGACCATATCTTGTTTGAAATTTTAGAAACACTATTGATAGTTTTGACATTGATTTGAAATTGCTCCAGAACGCAGTTTTGCTTCCGTTACTTCATCATTACATTTGAGGTTGCCTTTGTTGAAGATTTTCCGAAGCTCTCCAGTGAGGTCATTGTAATGAGAGTTGCAGAGACCTTGAATGGCTTTTCTGTACATGTGGCCAAAACCCATATCTCCAATTTGATGCAACTGAATTGAATAATTTTACAATTGTGTTATTCTATTAATGTGAATAGACATGCCAACTTTGACATTTTTTAAGATACTCTGAGCTCCGGCGTCTGCAGAGTTCGTTTCGCAGTTAGCGCTGACAAAGGAAATGAAATGTGCTCTCTTAGAAAAACGTATTACGACCAAAAGACGCACTCCCGAATGTTGAAGTCGCGAATGTTAAAATCGGTAGCATTTCTCTAATCGCGAATGTTCGGAACTCGCGAATGGCGAATTCGCGAATGTCGAGGGATTACTGTATCACACTCACTCACTTCCTCGCGGTAGACCAAGGCCTTGCTGAAGTTCTTCACGCAACTAAACGCCGCTCTGAACAAATGATGGCAGATGAGCGTCAATTCTACTCATTTAAGATTTTATTAACATTTAGTTTTATACTATGAAACCAACTATGAAACCAGATGATACTAGTAAGCGATAAGTAAGGGCCCCTATTTTTTATTTAAAGAAAATCACGAAATTTGGTTGAGTAGAAAGCTCAAACTTCTTTCTAACCGACAACCCTTAGTGTTTTTAATATCAACATTTTTGCAATTTTCTAAAATTCAGAGGTTTTAATGAACATCGGAATTATACCGCCACTTAAAAATGCACTTTCTACTATTCGAGCAAAAATTGCAAGAAAAAAAAATCTTCAGCCATTTTCGAGAAAACTTTGAATATGTCACAAGTGAAATACACCCAAATAAAATATCTTAATGATCGCCTGAACGATTCAACAAAATCTTAATCCTGGCGTATTTACGAATTGCAGCTCAAAATCCTTTAATCTAACAGAGTTATGTGTGACACGTCCATCCATCCGGATAGCCGCATCCATACATTCTCACAAACATCCGATTTTCGAGTACGAAATTGAGCCTATTTCCTCTCTACCAGCACGAATCCTAACCATATTTGAACAGCGCTAATAGACCTTAAGTCCCATGTGTGTCCTGAGTTACAGCTCAAAAGAGTCTGAAACATGTATTTTGCGACTGAAAATTCGAAATTTATTTCTATAGTTGATTCCAAAATCTTTCCTCCTTATCCTATAGCATATAAAGAAAAAGTAAAAAAACAACAACAAAAAAACAACAGAATAATAGTAATGAACATTAAGCAAGAATTACAAAATCTCGCACTGAAAATTCAAAGAATTAAATATCAAGTACTTCAGCATTATCTCTGTTCTCAAGTAAACACGCGCACAGGCACACACGCAAATGCGTGTACAGAGACAAACGAGAGGCAATTCTCAAGTTCGATATTATTTCGGCATATTATAACTTTTTTTTGCATTTTAATGAAAACAATTGCATGCTGTTGATTGCATGAACTCTGCATGGCAGGAAATACGGGAAGGCTAGATAAACCAGATTATTTAATAAATTTGATCATAAATACAAATTAGAACTAGAATGCAAAGAACGGACATAGGCAAATTCTTCCTTGTAAACAGAACAATAGTAGATTGGAACGATTTACCTGCGGCAGTGTTTTAAACCCTTTCCTTGCTCAGCGCGTGGTCAATAGGGTTAGTCAATAGGGTGATAACATGTAGTGAAGTGAAGTGAAAGGTGCGATTATGGGTAGTCTACTAAAAAGTATTGAGCTATTAATATTTAGGTAAAGTGGTATGAGGTGCAGTGACGTGAAATGCAGTGAAGCGCTTTCATTTCGTTCTGTTTATTTCGCTAATATAAAATGTCTTTTATAGGCTATTCTGACAAAAGTTTTTTATTGATTTATGTTAACGGGTGTTTTACGTGTTAGAAATGTAATAATTATTATAAGTATTGTATATTATTATATTGTAGTGTTAGGTAAAAATGTTTATCCATATTTGTCTGAATATGATTATGAGTAGGTGCAGGCTGGTGTGTATGCGAGGGTTCATAGGATTTTGTATGATACGTATGTAAGCGTGTACTTTAGTATGTATTAATATTTGTCTAATATGAAAGTAATTTGATTTACTTAAATGTTGGTATATATGTATTTTCATTTGTTGCATATGTATGTAAATGCATTTGCATGTTCTAGGTAATGACGAAGATAATTTGTTTTATATTGATTTTTTATATATTGTTTTTATTTGTAATTGTGTTTTGTAATTGTACATGTACTTTTATGTTTCTGCATTCTGCCACCGGGCAACATCTGCCCAATCGTAGAATAAAGCTTATATGTTTAATTGGTACTTGAGAAATTAGCCCGCATAAAAACTATACGCCACCGTCGGACACGTTCCTGTATCGAAAGCAACTGAAGCATCCTCCTGAAACTACCAAAAGCGCCAGAGGCATCCTCCGTTTCTCCGAAAATCTTGGATGGTTGCGGTAATTCTTTTTCGCCCCAGGCTCGGCAGCCTGCACCGTTCTTCCTTCAGCCCCTGCCGCAGACGCAGGGGCGCTAGGAGCGAGTTTCTTACGCCCGCGGGCGAGGCAAAAATGTAAATCTGACGCCATGCCCCGCCCCACGGCAAGTTCAGCCCCTCGAGAGAATACTTCGCTTCAATTACCTTTAGTGCTCGGGGGAATATTAAAAGAAATCTAGAACCTCTGCGCAGCCTTCGGAAGAAAGAACCATTATGTTGCGTCTTTAAAGCGAATTGAGGTATACCAGAGAGGACGGGAATAACGAGACGGTGTGTTAATTCTTTGTGAACAAGGAGAAATTTCGTGAATTTAAACTACAAATTTGAACGAAAAAGAAACGACACAAGAAAGAATGCATACCGCACTACAATGTGTTAAAAGTAATTACTAAATGATATTTGTAAATATAACTACTCTTACTAAGTTAGGCTTATTAAGGCATTGTTTTGCGCATTATTATTATTATTATTATTATTATTATTATTATTATTGCGTTTTGTCTATTATTATTATCATTATTAAAGGCATTGTTTTGCGCATATTTTATAAACAAAGTAATCATTTTTAATGTAGTGTTTGTATTGAAATTTTGTGTCATATTAGTGCAGTGTAGTTAAAATGTCACATGATTAAGTTTGAAATATCTGTGTAGGAGAGACGTAAAATATAGTTGTTGTTGTTGTTGTTATTATTATTATTATTATTATTATTATTATCCCTGCTTTTATTGTAATTATCATTGTTATTATTATTGATATTACTGTCGTCATTATTACTATTATTATTGTTTTTAATATTATTTTGAAACAATTTATTGTTACATTGTATTAATATTCTCAAATGCAATTTTCGTAAATCATAGTGACCTTTCACCTACAGAAATAATAAATATGTATCTATTTGGGATTGTATTAGTTTATATTCGGTAGCCATAAAGCTTTTTAGTAAGGTGTGATGATGACACAAATTGTTTGAGATAAAGAAAAATGAGATCCTACTAATCCAGGAGTATAATTAATTTATTATGTATTTAAATAACTGGCGTATAGTGAAGAGAAAAATTACGCCCAAGAAAATCTTACAGTGAAGTAATACATACTGAGTAGTGATTTGGAGAATTAAATTACTATTTTCTAGTCTTTGGGACAAACTAATAATTAATAAAGACGTAGGTTATTTTTCTTATACAGCTCAATAGTCCTTTCAGTTTTGGCTTGGCCCGTTGTCCAATACTAAAGGGAGATTTTTTTAGATGAGTGTAGGCTGGGCGATCCGAGGGTGGATTGGCAGTCCAACGCTCGGCCCTAAAGATCGAGAATAGAGACCGGTTAGGGATGGAATGGTTGCGCACGGTTCGTGATAGGCATTCTAGGGAGAGGCTCCGGCATGGGCCTGGAAGTGATCAAGCAAACCACAGAAACTACAGATCAGGAGTCGGTCAACGAATTCGATTCCGCCAGGTGCCACATTCTTGTCGATGGTAAACGTACCACTCTAATTTCCGATGCCTAGCAGAAATAAAGCTCGCGGCCTCTCAATCACAAATATGCTCAAGTCGTAAGACGTTGTCTTAACTCTCGTTGCCATTGGTGTTGGTAAAAATGTTGTTATGTAAAATATTCTATTGTATAGTGTTTGTAGCATATTAGTTGTAACACAAATTGTCACACTAAGTACTGTAAGCATCATGCTAATTGTCACCACATTTTTAATAAAAATAAATCATAATAATTAAATTTAATTGCAAAGCTCCAAGAAGCATGAAGAGTTGCACGATATCTAATTAAGATACAAAAGACTCACACTCTTCAGAAACTGAAGATTTTCCCCATTCTCTACTCACGTTGATTCACTTTCCTAGATACACACTTGAGCTCCTCAAAGCAGTGAGAAAAGTGTGCTTCTGCTTTTGTATTGTGACGATGATATGCATATCTTTATAAAACCGGCATCTGATTATCATCTCTCAATCTGTCACTAGAGGTCACCAAGACAGGCAATTTTCTACTTGACCATCAATGCCCTAATTACCGTCTGAGAACTACCTGGTGAACTACTGTCTCAGGACTACCAAGTATTTCCGAGTAGGTCAACTACTTTGGCCATTAGTGCCCGAGTGTAGTGCACGTATGTTCAATTTGCAAGACCTCGAGGGTCACAACTAAAATCTTTTATATTCTTGAGTGCCTTATTTATTTTACTAGGGCGATCCACACCTGACTTCCCCGTACTGTTGATATCAGTGATTTGCTCGGAGGCTCTTAAACAGGGGGGGAGGATGGAACCATGCCTGATATCATACATACAGCAGTGAAATCTATTAGGGCGATTTTGAATTTCTGAATTTATTAGAAAAACCTAAACTTATTCTATTTTTATTTTAAGGGGGTATTGACTCCGAAAGACCCATGCACAATGCACGAGATTTTGAAGGAGGTCAATGATGATTAAGGGGTCGATTGGGGTTAACAGCCGAATATGAACGAGTGCCTAGTCAGGATAACATCATGTAACAAAAAAAACCCTTTTGCTTGTTTAAGTGAATTATAAGCTTGTTTTGGATGAATTAGGTCTCAACTAAACTACACTGAGTATTCCTACTTTTATATAATTGTTTCGTCGCTTTTTATAACTAATTATATGTTATCTGTTTCACATTCACATAATTGATGAATAATGGCAACTTCCCGTTGTTGTAAGCGTAATCCAGACTGTTTTTGTTATGTGTGTGGCATTTTCCTGTGATCGAAAGCAGTGAAGCATAGAATAAAGGATCCTAACATCTTCTGCTTAGCATACAGTTCATATCATGCCTGTGGAACCCAAGACAAGAACTGGGCACCACATATCGTATGTAGATGTTGCAGATCCATTCTCGAGGCCTGGCATAGACGAGAAAACATAAAAATGAAATTTGGAGTGTCACGTATTTGGCGAGAACCAAAAGATCACCTCTCCTACTAAAAACGCTCTCCAACAAGAATATATGACTTAGAACATGGAATATGGAAATAGAGAATGCCCTAAATGGAAAGAAAACATATAAAGAATATTTACAAAAGAAAACAGATGAATCTGCAGCAAACTATAAAGAAGAACGTAATTAGGCTCTTAAAATAGCAAGACAAGCCCACCAACAATCCTGAGACAAATTAATATCCAACGTAGAAAACGACATAGACAAGAAATAGCTTATAAATTTATGTGCAGAGGAACAGGGTGAAAGGTTCCATAAGGACTTACCTTCTTTCAAAGAATTGTACCAGGGACAGTATAATTAGGGAATGCTTGGTGATTATATCTGGGGACTGATCAGAGAGAGTGATGTAGCGTACAAGAGGAAATGTAGAAAGACAACACATTTTTAAGCACACTGTATGCGATATGTGAACATTTTCATGTACTTAAACATTTTTGTCATATGTATTTACTGTATTTACATTTTTCCAAACGTTGTATTGAAGAATATCTTTTGTTTTGTTTCATGGGTATATGTAAACGAGTATTCATTGTTTCAAATATATGTATTTTCTTCAAATTAAGAAAATCGATGCCATTTCCCTAAAAACAATTTCCCATATAAAACATTGTGTTTACATAGTGTTTTGAAACATACTGCATCAGAAACAAGAAAAAAATTAACTTAAACAAAATTTTGTTGCATGGTGTAATCAAAATACCATTGATTACCAAAAAAATATTAATTAACTAAATTCACGTTTTTCATATAAAGCAATAAAACGAATGATAATAAATTACTAATTCGCAACTCTCCTTTTGTATCCATCGTTCATCCCTGTACAGTATTTGCGTAACTCCTCTAGCGTGCGTGCGTTCGGATGTGTGGTTCCGTGACTTCCCGAGCACCAATCGAGACTTACGAGGTATCATTCAACGCGTCTCGGTCTCCTGATGGAGGACAGATAATTTGTTTTCAGATTAGGTCATAAGATTCTAAGAAATTCCCCAAAACGTGTTTTTTCGTGATGGGCACGGTGATCTTTGTGAGTATGCCGGGAACTAAACCAACGCCACATAATTAGATCTATGTAGGTAGCGTTAATTAAACTACAGAACCAAAACCGACGTAGATGAAGACGAAGAGAGAAAAAAATACATGAAGACGAAGAGAAAGACGTAGAGGACGAGGACGAGGAAGAGGACGAGGAAGAGGACGAGGAAGAGGACGAGGAAGAGGACGAAGAGAAGGACGAGAAGGAAGACGAAGCGGAAGACGAAAAGGAGGGCGAAGAGAGAACGAAGAGGAGGATGAAGAGGACGAAGAGGAGAAAGAGGATGACGAAGAGAATGACGAAATGGAAGACGAAGGGCAAGACGAAGACGAACACTAAGAGAATACAAAAACGAAGAATTTCCTTTCGCGGAAAATGAACTAAATAAGTGGAGGGCTTATTGAGTTCCCCGGATCACACGGCGGTGGGTGCACGTCTCCGAGAAGAGCACAGCTGTCATCGAGCCGGTCGCTGCGTCTAGGCTGCGGGGATGAGTGTTATGTCTTCACAGAATATCGAGGAGACGAACATATTTATATGAGAAATCAAGATAAGCCAAGTGGCTCGGAGGTGCAAAAGATAAATGTGTGTTTGCGGACAACGTCATGTGGTTTTCAAATTGATTTTAAAAATACAAATTGAAAGAAAAACATTCCGAAGTAACTCTTAGCGAAGTCAATTTTATGAAACCATTACCTGTGCCAACGATAGAAATCGTTCTCAATATCACAAAATAATTGCAACATTTAAGTAGTTGGTTCGCAACGCTGACAAAACATCTAAACTGAACAAAGAGGACTCTGAACCGAAGAAAGAAGAAAAAAGAAAAGTCAAACAACCGAAAGTAGTTTAAAGCGTCGGCGACGACACATTCAGCTAGTCATTTGGTATTAGGATACTTAGAAAATGTAAGAAATTATAACTCTACATTAACGATACTCTATTGCGCCAGAAAGTACTCTCGTCAATACGCACGGGAGAAAGGTAATGGTCAGTTCTTAAAAAACACTAAATATTTTGTAACCTTTACATTCAAATGAAGATTAGAAACTCGGCTACTCATAAGCGGAAGCCTCTCTATTAAAATACCGAGATATTTACTAGAATATTGGTGTACTAAATTGTTATCTTTTAGGCATTTATGTGCAATTCCTTGTCACGATTTTGGGTGGTGTATATTGTAGACTAACGTAAGGGGGTCGATGAAGCGAACAACTTGTTTAAAAGGGATCGACGAAAGAAAAAGTTTGGGAATACCTGGCGTAGTGCACAGCAGTGCAGTCATACTGTTCTGGCAATCGCTTAGTACTGATACAAGAAACCACGGAAAACTACCGATCACAGCAGTCGCCCAATAGGATTCTCTTACAGAGGCTGAAGTCGACTTAGCTACACAGTTAGTGTCGGATATGCGCCTCTCTTGAATCGCGAACTCTAGGACCCTCGCGTCAGAGACACTACAGTGACAAACGGCTTTTGTACCATTAAATAAATTTAATGGTAATTACGAAAGAAAGTTCCAAAAGCAGTTATTTTCAGTTATTCATTATGATGCTAGTCTCCTTGGCAGTCCGAGTACATGAAAGTAAATTTTGCCCAATATTTTTTATAAAGTATCCGACTAGTAAGGATGTGAATACTCAAACGCATTTTTGCAGAACATGACCCATTTTAAATATGGTGCGGATTGTTTTGGATGCGTAGAATACAAGCAAGAAATTCAGTTAAGCATTTCAGACTAAAAGAGTTTGCAGGAAGGCGCCCTGATAGTTACTTACAACGATATGGTATTTGTTTAGGAAAATAAATTTTATGCTTTAACAAATCAACTTTGGAGGGATTAGGTACTGCCTAAATTAGAATTTCCTCCGAACATTCGTAATATGACATGACATAAATACATCAGATGAGTCGTTCTGTTCGTGTCAGAGAACCTTGCACATCGTATTAAGTAGATACTCTAACCATAATAAAGCAGGGAGAGCAACAACGCCACGTGCACTGAGCCGTGTTGTGATACGGCTTGGGCTGA
The DNA here is from genome assembly GCA_031308135.1 of Acheta domesticus. Taxonomy (NCBI): domain Eukaryota; kingdom Metazoa; phylum Arthropoda; class Insecta; order Orthoptera; family Gryllidae; genus Acheta; species Acheta domesticus. The sequence goes on along the minus strand of JAHLJT010009419.1, from coordinate 32,847,961 downwards.
CGCTCTCCCCGAGTAGGCAGAGCATGAAAGCAAACACGAGCGCACGTACCTCGGCGCACGACCCCTGCGCTTCGCGATTGCTGCCCCTCCCCCGCCACTCACCCTCCTCGCTTTCTGCCCCGCCCACCGCGCAGCGCTCCCGTCGCGACGCACGAGCAAAGCGCCAATCTCCTGCGACATTGGTCAAAAGGCACCGTTGAAAAAATTAAAATGTGTAAGGAAGTCGTAGGCTTCCGCGGCCGGAGTCATGTAGATGATCTTGGCTGTCCGGGTGACGCCGCGTCGAAGGCTGAGTTGCCGACGTTTCGACCATCTTATCGTGGTCTTCCTCAGGGCTGGAATGCTTAAAATGTGTAACATTTGCAAGACAGAGTTAAGACAGGATAGAGTTGTTTAGCGAACAAATTGTGAAATTTTCAACCTACTGTCATGGACTCTTAGAATTACACTGAGAAGCAAATAGTAAGTGCTTAAAATTTAGAATTACTATTTTCGAAAAAACTAGATAAAATAAGATATATTTAAAGGTACCTTTTATAATGTAATTTATTCTCTGTGTAATAGAGAGTCTTTGCTTCAAGCGCATTACTTCTGAACATGTTTTGCAATACAAAATTCAATGGTAAAAATCAACAGTTGTTAAAACAATAGTTACTATGTCTCCTTTCTGGACGAATCCTAAACATTAAAAAAGGTGAAGAAATGACGATTGCTTTATTTTAATTTATACATGTTATAGTTGTATTGTTTAAATATCAGATTCAAATCCCTGCAACGGAGAGAGGGAAAACACGCCGTGAGGTTCCGCGCCTAGGGATGGCAAAAAACATCGTTTTTAAAACTTCTATATTTGACACCAGAAATATTAACATCGATATTTTGTTTTTGGTGTTTTTTTCAGATCGATATATTTTTCCAGAATCATCGATTTCTTTTAAAAAGGTTTGTTAACTTTTTCGATAAATTTGTATGTAGTAATATTGCGAAACTACATTGTGAACCTTGTCTGTATAGAATATTGATTAGAAAATTAAGATAACACAGTGCTTTAAGGCATATTATACTTTAAACTAATATTTACGTATTATGTATATTAGATACAGAACGTTTTACTTTCATTACTTATGAACGAAAGTAAATAAATGGAATAATAGCAAAACACAATGTCCTTCATTTTTTATTTCCTTCTTTACTTTCGATAAACATTATTATGTACATATTACTTATATGTGACCAACCAATAAAATATCCCGTTGTTTCTGTTAGGTCCTCTAATTAAAAATGGAAACAGGATGGGAATATACCATTCCTTTGATCATACATATACACTGTATGGGGGTCAGCTAGTCATTTGGTATTAGAATACTTAGGAAATGCAAGAAATTATAACTCTACATTAACGATACTCTATTGCCCAAGAAAGTACTCTCCTCAATACGCACGGGGAAAAATAATAATCAGTTCTTAAAAATCTTGAGCGAAAATATCCTTCTGATATTTTTTTTCGATGATTTCGTCGTCATCGAAAAGCTTTTGGTGATGTGTCGAAATATCGATGTTTTGATAAAATTTGCAATCGCAAATTTTGGTAGTAATCACTATCCGCGCTTCGGATGTGGGTTGTGCCTACTGTCCAAGCCGCGCCGCGCCGCGCCGCGCCGCGTCGAGTCGTGTTGAGCCGCGAGGGGAGCGGCCGCGGGGCGCGCGCCCGGATCAGCTGACGCCGCGGGCGCCGAGGGGGGCGGAGGCCGGGGGCGCCGGCTGGGGGCGGCGCCGCGTGACTCAGTGCCGGCTATCGAGCTGTCGCTCCCTGCCTCGCCCTCGCTGCGCTCCTCTTCGCCGCCGCTCGCACTTCGCTGTTTCGCCCGCGACTCCTGCGCTGCAGAAACGGCTTCGGTGCAAGACGCCGGCACCGACAAAGTGTCGTTTAGCTTGGATGGAATCTTCCCTGTCCAGGAGACCTCGAGTCCTAGGCGTGGTTACCAATGTGTCGGCCGTCGTATTGGGACCTTCCTTAGGACGAAATGCATTTGGCAACTAAGCCAAGTCCGTACTACACCTATGCCTAGTTGCCAAATGTAGCTTATAGCTAAATTTTGTAGTGGCGTATGGCTATTTGTCAAACGTTGGAAACTCTGCGCCTTCCGGATATCCAAGTTTCTATTGACTCCGGTCGCGGATGCATACGCTGTCAGTCGTTTGGGTTGTTTTAAACCATTGAGAGAAAAGAGGAATCTCGAGAATTGTTTATTCTTCCATTATTCTTCCGCGGGATATCGAAGAAGTTGATATCCCGAGGTTTTCTCGTTTTTCTTCACGTGACCTGATTTTCCATCGTCATTTATCACCAATCGGTGTAGTGCTCTTCAGCGGGTTTCAGCTACATCCATTCTTTTCTCGTTATTTTCCCGCTGCTTCTTCTGCTGTTCGCTCAAGATGGACTAATCTTTACCGACTGCCAGCCTTCTAAAGTTGTTCACACTATGCTTCCTTTCTCTGACAAGATGTGTTCCTATTTCGTAAGTAAGTTCCTTCTTCGTTTTGGTACCTCCAAAAGTCTTCTTAATCCATTTTAAAATACCTTCCTGAATTGTGTGTACAGAAGTACTTCGGTATCACGAACTTTCAGTATTTTCTGAGTTTGCTGTCGAATTTATTTACGAAATTTTTTCACTGGATATAAAAATGCCGAAGACACAAATAGGCGCCATTTGTATGTCGCGGTCTCATTCAGATTTAAAAGTCCACGATAAATCTATATTAAATTACTTCATTTCCTGTCCATCCAGTCTGCTTAATGGGAACGTGGTACGATGTCAAATTCTCATGTACCCGTTGCAACTCCACATCACGAAGGAACGAATTACGTCAGGCCGAAAATAAATATAAGTCGGAGCAAGCTCGTTTGTGAATTGTGGTTATTGGCCGACGTGGTCTGGGCAGTTGACGAGCATTCAAGGGTTTTACATCACAAAAAAGTACCATTGATAATTATCAAGTAAACATGATTTTCCTAAGTTAATGAATTTAAAAAAATAACCAATTTTTAAATAGACAATTTCGGATTTGGAAATCTATATTCGGATTTAGAATGTACTCTTTTTTCCCCTCAGAGACACGGACCTCGATATTTCAAAACATTTTTATATCGAACATTGTATTTTCGATTCCATAAAAGTCGTCAATATTTCACTGTATGCAATGCGTTAAGAAAAAATATTTTAATCTTAATTAATTATAATGTCAACAAAAACAATTATTGGATAGCAGAATAAACCGCTTCTTATTCTCCATGTAGTGTTATACTTGTACTCGAAACTGAAAAAGAATTGATACTTGCGTTTCCTGCTGTATTATGAACTGAAGGACATTGCTAGATAAAATGAAGAATATAATTACCATCTGCAGATGATCTTATGAAATTCGTGATGACGTTAGATTCCTCTTTTAATAATAATAATAATAATAATAAGAAGAAGAAGAAGAAGAAGAAGAAGAAGAAGAAGAAGAAGAAGAAAGCACAAGGTGCAGATCAATAAAGATCAATCATTTATGTGAGTTAAAAGGGGAAGAATGAAGCCAGAATCGGAAGCAGTTCTAGTAGCTGCTCAGGATCAGGCGTTTACAACACGATATTATGATAAAGCGGTCTTCAAAATTTCCCAAGATGACTAATCCCGCATTTGCCAAGAGCAAGTAGAAACCATTGATCATATTGTCTCAGCTTGTCCAATCCTAGCAAAGACAGAATACCTGAAAAGGCATGACAGGGTGTGTAGCTACCTCCACTGGCAGATCTGTACCGCCCTCGAAGTTCCAAACACATGCTTCAAGTGGTACGAACACTCACCAAAACCGGTGAGGTCTGTTGGATTGAGTACGATATTGTACGACCAACAAATTCAAACTGATCGCACGATACCGGCAAACAAACCAGATATAGTTATCCGGGATTTGGAGAACAAATCGTGTTTACTTGGCGATGTTGCTGTACCTTGCGATCAAAACGTCGTTACCAAGGAGGCAGAGAAACGTCTTAAATACAAGAGATCAGCCGAATGTGAGGCGTAAAAGCGCAGGTCGTCCCGATAGTTATCGGAGCTCTGGGATTTGTTCCGAAAATTTTAGTAAGTACTTGTCTTAACTCCCCGGTATATCAACAAACTGTGAAGTGCAAGAAATTGCTTTATTTGGAACAGCCCACATTTTGCGCGAAGTATTGTCGAGGCACTGACAGTCACCGGATCTGCTCCTTAGGTAGCTGATTGCAACCTGGAGTTGGAATAATAATAATAATAATAATAATAATAATAATAATAATAATAATAACTCCACCTAGGGAGTACACGACCTTGCAGTTGGTGGTGGAGCTTGAGTACCCCCATGAGCCTTAAAGCTATATCAGTGGTAGCCTAGCTACCGGTGGGGCCTCCCTTGCTGAATGGGTTGAAGGTGAGGGGTCAGACGAAGAAGTACTCCATTTTGAGGAGAGTGGGAAGTAAGTAGAGAGGGAAGGGTCATGAACCTTTGGACTTCCTGTTGTCGGCCCATAGAGGGTACAGGAGAGAAACTGGTTTGGCACACCAGGCCACTGATTAGAGTGGAGGCCCGAACCTTGCATTAGCCAGCGAAGGAGGCTGCCTTCAGCAGTCAGTGAAAATCCCGTAGGGTTTAGTAATGCCGACTGGCGATCGGAGGGACCCCTTGCTGGGCCCTGCGGGGGGATGCCCCGAGGCCACTGTGGGTCGCAGTAACGGATGGCAGGAAACAACCCGAGGGTTAAGTGTGATCTGTGAATTCGAACTTGCGTCCTGCGAATCTTCAATTCAAACCAATGAGCAAAATGGATAGAACAAGCAATGTAATGAATCTTAACGTGCCTTGTTCTACCAATGTCCCATACCTGCTCAGAAACCGAGCTAATGTCACCTTGTCGACGTCTGGCCATCCCACGGATGCTAGTCCCAGGGACCCAGAGCCGGCAGTAGCTCGAAGCCATCGTCAGAGATGGACCCGGGATGAATTAAAGGAGGTGATGTGGTGCTTTTACTACGCAAAAGCGAAAATGGGGGCTCTGAAATGGAAGTTTTCAAGGTATGGAGAGAGCGGAACCCAGATATGAGACCTACCCTAGACTCAAAGAAGCTTGCCAGTCAACGACGATACATACTCAGCAGTGGAAAATTCACAGCAGATCAACTTGCTGACATTGAGAGAAATGCGGAATATGTACTTCGCTCGAACAATCCACATGACGAACATGTAGAACTTGAAAATGATGATCCCGTGGAAGGTTCATCGCGTTCCAGTGAAACACACGTCAGTGGTGAAAACTCATCTGGCAATGAATTACACGATAAGGACATGATGCGAAATCTCCTTCGGCGCGAGATAGAAAGAGTTAGTCAACTTCCGTTTGAATCTCGCGAACCGTTGAGGAGAATATACGAAAATGCCAAAGCTAAAAGAGTGATAGAAACAGTTAATTCTGTCTTAAATGAGGTGGTGGAGACCCCAGGCAGAGATCTAGATATTACTGAAATCAATCACATCATATATGCAACTGGATATCTAGTATCTCAGATAATTTTGGGGCCAGCCAAGAACACCGACGGCCGACACCAAAACAGAGTAAACAGCTCTGTACCCCCATGGATGAACAGAATTATGAAACGGATAGCCGACACCCGGCGTGAAATATCATTCTTAGCTGAGGCATCTTCTAAATCAACGCACACCTCTAAAGTTCAACGAAAAATATTCAATGTTGAACAAAAATACCAAATTGAAAATGACACCAGCAGGCTAATGGTAGTTGAGAAGCTAAAAGAGAAAATTCAAGCATGGGCTCAACGAATAAGAAGGTACAAACGTAGAATAGATTTCCGTGTACAGAACCGGTTGTTTGAAACAGACGCGAAGAGATTCTATCGCAACCTGACTCAAAAACCGAATGGCAAAGCTGTTACTCCTTCAAAAGATGACGTCGAAGCATTTTGGACAGGAATCTGGGAAGAGAGCAGATCCTACAACAAAGACGCATCTTGGCTTCAATCTGAAGTTGATGCTGCCGATGAACTTGTAGAAACAGTGGAAGATGTTCACCAATTCTCGGAAGAGGACCTCTTCCAAGAAATTAAGAACATGGGAAACTGGAAGTCCCCCGGGATTGATAAGATCCAGATTTATTGGATTAAGAAATTAACAGCCATACATTCTCATCTAGCAAAGGCTGTTAATAAAATTTTTGAAAACCCAAAGGAAATCCCGGAATGGCTCACACGCGGCATCACGTATTTGCTACCCAAAGCGGGAGACAGCTCTTTGGCGAAGAACTACAGGCCAATTACTTGTCTGCCAGTACTGTACAAAGTTATAACTTCAGCTATAGCTGACAAAATGTATAGACATCTAGATAAGAATCATCTAATGCCAGCTGAACAAAAAGGATGTCGTAAAGGCTCTTATGGGTGTAAGGAAATCTTGCTACTGAATAAAGTCATCTTGAATGATGTAAAGAAACGCAAACGTAATTTGAGCATGGCTTGGATTGACTACCAAAAGGCCTTTGATAGTGTACCACACGATTGGATTTTGAAGACCCTGGAGATCTATCGATTTCATCCTAGACTTGTTGAGTTTTGCAAGGCTAGTATGAAGTCGTGGAGTACCAGGTTACTAATCCACAGCGGAAAGGAAGCAGTAGAAACCAGAAGTATTCAGATTAACAGGGGTATTTTTCAAGGAGATTCACTATCCCCTCTGCTGTTTTGCATTAGTTTGATCCCACTATCGAGACAGTTGTCGCAGGCTGACTTTGGTTTTAAGCTCCATGGTGATGAAAGGCCAGTATCACATTTGTTTTACATGGATGATCTGAAAGTGTTTGCCAAGAATGAAGCGATTCTCTCCCAAATGCTGTCTGTCGTGAATGACTTTAGCAATGACATCTGCATGAAGTTTGGTCTTGACAAGTGTGCAAAAATCAATTTAAAAAGAGGGAAACTCACAACGTCTGAGAACATTGAAATTGATACGCACACTGTGATTCAAGATCTTGAGCCAGGTAAAACTTACAAATATCTGGGCATTGAAGAATGTGAAACCATCTCGAATGACAGAATGAAAGAGAGAATTCGTAGGGAGTATTATAGAAGAGTGAGACTGGTCCTGCAGTCCGCTCTGAATTCCAGGAATAAAATATCTGCAATAGGTAGTTTGGCGGTACCTGTAGCCGAATACAGTTTTGGACTAGTGGACTGGACTGAGCAAGAAATTCGCACCATGGATCGAAAAACCAGAAAACTGCTGACAATGCATCATGTTTCCCACCCTCGAGCTGATATACATAGACTTTATGTGTCACGTAAGGAAGGAGGAAGAGGCCTCAGACAAATTGAGGCCTCCTGGCACAACGCAATAGTCAGGTTGGGTAAGTATGTAGTCAGCCATCAAGACGACCCTCTAATGAGGCAGGTCATGAAATCTGACCGAAGAATGGGAAACAGAGGCATTGTTAGTGTAGCAAGAAACATTGCGAAGAAAACTAGGCAAGACACGTCGAATAACACAGACACTGAACTTCTGATGCTGCTAAACATGAAGTGTGAGACACAAAAAATGTTAAAGAAATCGTGGAGAGACAAACCACTCCACGGTCAATACCTAAAAAGAATGGACAAGGTGCAGATCAATAAAGATCAATCATTTATGTGGCTTAAAAGGGGAAGGATGAAGCCAGAATCGGAAGCACTTGTAATAGCTGCCCAAGATCAGGCCTTGAGAACACGACATTATGATAAAGCGGTTCTCAAAATTTCCCAAGATGACAAATGCCGCATTTGCCTGGAGCAAGTAGAAACCATTGATCATATTGTCTCAGCTTGTCCAATCCTAGCAAAGACCGAATACCTTAAAAGACATGACAGGGTGTGTAGCTACCTCCACTGGCAGATCTGTACCGCCCTCGAAGTTCCAAACACATGCCCCAAGTGGTACGAACACTCACCGAAACCGGTGACGTCTGTTGGATTGTGTACGATATTGTACGACCAACAAATTCAAACTGATCGCACGATAGCGGCAAACAAACCGGATATAGTTATCCGGGATTTGGCCAAAAAATCGTGTTTACTTATCGATGTTGCTGTACCTTGCGATCAAAACGTCGTTACCAAGGAGGCAGAGAAACGTCTTAAATACAAGAGTTTGGAAATCGAGATCAGCCGAATGTGGGGCGTAAAAGCACAGGTCGTCCCGATAGTTATCGGAGCTCTGGGATTTGTTCCGCAAAATTTGAGTAAGAACTTGTCTAAACTCCCAGGTAATTCAAAAGACTGGGAAGTGCAAGAAATTGCTTTATTTGGAACAGCCCACATTTTGCGTAAAGTATTGTAGAGGCACTGATAGTCACCGAATCTGCTCCTTAGGTAGCTGGTTGCAACCTGGAGTAGATTTTATATTCAGCCGACTCATAAGATCTTTAGTCGTGATGTAATGGAATAATAATAATAATCCAGTGTCGACGTCCGGTGGTGAAATAAATGGCTGGTGTATCACCGTTGCCCGACGGACAACAATCAAGGAGATCGATTTCATGACCCTTTTTTTTGACGTCACGATTGCTGAACTACCGTGCTATTAGTTGCGTTTTCTGCTTATATCTAACAGTACCAATCCAATCCCTGAGGTGACAGAGATGAATTTTGCCAAAAAAAATTGAATGATCTTCTGGAGTTCTTGAACGTGTTACCTTAGAGCCACGACCCGCCGTGGATGGACAGGCCTAAATTGGTTGTTTGATTCATTGGTTTGTGTTTACGGGCGCCCAACAGATATGGTGGTCATTAGTCCTGTAAGTTTAATGTATGTCATGACCCGAGAGGTGGTGATTTTCTTTCCCCGCTGGTAGAGTCCTTAGATGCAAAGTGTAGCTCAACATTCGCCATTTAATTTTCTCTTACCCGATAGCCCAGCCAGTCAGCATTCAGGAGTTCAAGAGAAATGATAACTATTGATGACATTACGGAGAGGATATTAATATGATATTAATATGGTCTTTGGGTAGATTAGTGATTCCTAACACTCGTAATTCCTCACAGTCCGAACTCTCCTGACAGCTGGGTATAAAATGGCAGAGAATCGGCGCTGCAAAGGAATGCTCTACTCTAAATTCAGGAGGAACTCTACCCGCTGGAACGTAAGATCAAGCACCGACCTACATGACGGTTTGCGGGGTTAACTCCTCCTGGTATCTCCGCCAGCGGGCACCAACCCAGCTGCGACAAGCTCTAAGCTCGCGACTGGATTCCGGATATGTGTAGTATGCATGTGTAAGAAATCATGCATGTGTGTGTGTGTGTGTGTGCGTGTAAGGAGAGAGAAGGGGCAAAGATGAAGAAAGAAAGATCGCGCGAGTTCCGTGGCCCGTTGCTTAAGGTATTTCTCCGGCATTCGCCTGGTATTGATTGAAGAAACCACGTAAAACTAGCCATCACGGCCGCCTTAATTCTCCTTCAGACAGTGGTTGGATTCGACGTCTCTATGTGTGTGGCGAAAGTCCGCCACTATCTAGTCTTGTATGCCAGACACTGCAGTGTTCACGCCTCAAACATTCGCATGATTTCACAAGGTCTCTTTTCATGTCTTAAAAGACCACTCACCCTCGTGCAGAACGACAGAGGGCTCAGCCGCGTACTCTGGTTTTATTAGCTATATCAGAGACATTAACTACCGCCGCGTGTCGTTGAGGTGGAGGCGAACTCGAGGGCGGAGCGGAATGGGCCGAACGGACGCCCTCCCGCGCAAGCGCTGTGCCTGCGCGTCGCGCCTTCCCGAGCCCCTTCCCCCCCCCCCCACGTCCTCATGTTAGGGTTTGCTCACCTCCGAGGAATCGATCGATCGATTGATTCGTGTTTCCGAGCGCGTCAACAAAGTTGGGCGTTAGTCCAGTAAGTGTAGTGCGTGTTTTTTCTCGAGAGGTGGCGGTGATCTTTTCCCCGCTGGATGGCGATCTGGCGCCGACCTACCGTCGACTAGCGGGGTTTTCCCCTCAACCAGGTATCTCCCACCAGCGGGGCACCGCCCCAGCCGGGACAAACTGTAAGTTCCCGACCGGTCTCCCGTCGTGTGGTAGTGTAGTGCATGTTAGTGTAAGTGTGTGTAAGCGGAGAGGATCGGACAAGGAAGAGGACGGAAAGATCGCGCGCGGTCCGTGGCCCGTTTGTTAGGGCACTGCTCCGGCATTCGCCTGGTGTTGATCGGAGAAACCACGGAAGACTACCGATCAGAGCAGCCGGCCGCTAGAATTCTCCTCCAGACAGCGACTGAATTCGACCTAGCTGAAAAGCTAGTGTCGAAAATCCTGCCGCTGTCGGGACTCGAACCTAGAACCTCCTGGTCAGAGGGACTGCAGTGACATTAGGTTGATGCACTGAGCCATCTCTCCCGGTCCGAGGAATCGATATTTTTGCCACGGAAGGCAGAAGCCGGTGCTGATGTCGAAAGAAATGTGTCAATACCGATATATAATTGATGATATATGATTTTCTTTATTGATATTGTAATTTTTTCCCTCAATAATTGATTGAACTTTTCAAGAAAAGCCGAATGAAGACGGATCAAAGAATACGTGGAGAGTTAAATCATAGGTGGGTATATGTATATCTGTGTATGTGCATTCTTGACCCCGCGTGTTCGTGTGTGCGTGAGTGTGTGTGGGGGGCACGTGCGCACGCATGTGTGTGCGTTTGTACGTGTACATTAGAGTGGCGACTATAGCGTATAAGGGTAAAGGAACAAAAATGTATACAAACGATTGGAGAAATGTATAAAATCTATGGTGAGACGAGAAGAAAACGGTGAAAACGGGAAGTGAGATGCGGGGGAGACTGACTCACACGTAAAGCCTCATCGCAGATTCTAGAGTACGACGTCTCGAATGAATTATCAAATGATAAGGTATAAGAAACCGAAACCTACATATCGATTGCAAAATATCTGGCAATGATTGGAAAAAGTATCAATACTGGTATCATGTCAGTATTATCGCAAACTCCGTTGTTGTTTGCACTTCCATTCATTCATCCAAATACTTTGTGCAGATCCACAACATGTAGAAATTTAGATGATTCAGAACCCTGAAACGGGGTGGTGAACCTCTTGTAATCATTATGAGAGTTTCTCTAGAAATTCAATGCAGCTTAATATTTTATGAATGATTTAAAACACACTTTTTCACACTTATTGATCAGAATACAAAGTAAAAATGTGATCGCCGGTTCAAATACGATGAACGCTGTGGATTTTTAAGGGCAAAAAAATCCTTCGGAGGGGACGATAAGCCGGCTGCCCCATGTTGTAGAATTACTGCATGTAAAAGATACTAAAACCTAAAAAAGTCTCTCATCTAAATTCTATACGCTTGTTTCATCGCCTTAGTGATATTTTCTTTCGCTGAAAGACGGCGAAAGCAACCAAGCAAAATTTGTGTGGTTAGGCCCGCAACGGCCTGAATCTCGCCACGTGAGGCATAAGGCATTATTGGACTGAACTTGAATTGAAAATTATACCTACTTGAATACAATTCCTAAATATTCCTGTATGCACGCTCTTCCAGGCAATTGGCATCTAATCCGCTACCACCAAGGCACGATATTCTCTTTATGGTGTCTTAGCTATCACCAGTTGAAGTAGTTCATAATACAACTCAAAGATTGTGCTGTTGTGCACTTATAAATGCCATCTGTTGTTTGCATGCCACGTGCTATTTTGCAAATATTTCGATTCGTTTATGTTTGGCGCGCAACAGTTCTATACAACGAGTGTCAACTGCTTCTCACAATTCTCAGAATCTCCAACCCTTCCCGACCATACTAGGAACGTAACATATGTATCGTGTTTTTTAAATTGTATTTATAAAAAAAACTTTTTTCTATAACTTTTATCGAGCCGACACCGACCGGTTACCCTTACGTCCCGATGGAACGCATATTCGACCACATTCGACCAACACAATACCGGGCTCCTCTGATCTGGGGGTCAGCCAGAACGCGAGGCCCTCCATGACAACGTATACTTGAGAGAGAAGGGACAAACAACCATGCCCAAGGTGGGGCTCGAACCTGTTACCATTCGGTCCGAAGCGCTGAGCTTTTAACCGCCTCGGCCATCTAGGTCGGCTTCTTGAAAAATAACGGCATCAAATAAAATCAAATATTACACACAACGATAAAGATACTTGATCGTCTAGTATAATAAATTACTAACATATAATACTTATATATACTTTTATAATACATACAACAATATATACTTGTATTTAAAACAAGCAATATTTACAAAAATTCAAATGGCAAAAATATAAAATATTAAAATTGGTTCTCATTTAGTACGACATCCTACTATTGAATGGTCTAGGACAGACCTGCACAGCATTTTGCACTTTCACTGACCTCAGGAGCTGCGTGCGGGCAACTCGGGTGCAAATGAGAAAATCGATGAAGGGTGGGGATGAGACACAATCTAGGAGTGGGGTCCACCAATCAGAATGCGCAATTCGAAAGATAGCGCGTAAATTTAAAGAGCAATCGGCAAGAACTTGATGGTCATATACAGTTCAACTAATAAAGTCTTTTGTATTATATTGCAAATGTTTGTTCTCGATATATGACAGGGCGAAATATGAAACTAAAACGAATTATACATATTAGATTTCGACACCAAGTATTATAATTGCTTGTAGGGCTTCTAATGTAATTCGCTTTGCTACGATGTAATCACAAATTTAGTGTTGTGCTAAACACAAAATTGTGATACTGAATTGTTTTTGTTTGATGATGACAGCAATAAACTATTTTTTATTAACTATGTTTAATTGAATAAGACGGTTCTCTCAAAGCAAAAACATATTATTCTTAAAAAAATCATGATTATTTTCTGTTCTAATTTCTGACAAGAGTGTAGAGTATTTTACGACATCATATAAAAATATAAAGCCCATTGCATTCTATTTAACCAATACCCATGATTATCTTATGATTGTCCGTAACATATCGTCACAGAAGTTTGCTCGTTGATCTCTTTTATTCGGTTTCATAATGGGGGAAAATGGTCAGAAATGTGCTATTAAACATTACCCTTCTTCGAATTTCCACATATTCTATTTTTATGTCAATCTTGATGTGAGATTGCTCTCATGATTTTGTTCATTTTTCTATGATTTGGAGATTATACCATTCCTGGTGAACAATCAATTATTAAATTGCAATTTTGTGTTAGAATTAAATAATATTTTTCTCTTATATATAAGCATATATTTTAAAGCTATTGCTTTAAAAAATGCTTAAGAGTCAAAATGAGCATGTTATTTTCTTTAAAAAAATTAGAAAATGAAAATACATACAGTGGAGGATACAAAGGTGGATATGTGGATATACAGGATATATACAGAACGTAAACAGTGAACAGTAACGCCCAGGCATTCAATCTACGCGCCGCGTCGTGCTAAGTCAGACTTCTCCCCTCCCTGCAAAGCTTCCTACTCCCCACTACTTGCACTTTCGGCGCTGCCACGGGCAGGCGAGCGGCTCGCAAGTGCAGAATGCCCGGGCGTTGTGCAGGTCTTGTGCAGGCGTTGTGCAGGTCTGGTCTAGGAACTACAACATAAAATAAGCTACTAATACACAAATAAACAAATAGTGCTTTACTAGTTCATTCGGAAGCGGACAATGAGAAAAAATTCAGAAGCGAAAGCTATTGATATTTAACTGCCCGAAGCCTTTTTTATGAAAATATGACCAAAACGTGAAAGTGCATTCGTGATCTTTCATACTCAGCACAAAGGAGTATAGAAAATCTGAAAAGAGAATATGAAAAATGGCTCTTGTTCAATACAAGAAAGAAAAAAGAAAGAAAGGAAGATATTTCTTCCATGTCTCCAAAAACAAGAAATATACTCACGGTCTCCTGACATTGCTAATTAGCACAAGCAGAAAAGCGTAGGGAGGAAGGGTGGGATCGATACGGTTTTTAACAAGCACCACAGCACAATGGAACATAAATACAAATCCCCCTCTGGAACATAACAGATACTTCTCATATTATCAAAGTATTCATTTGTCGATTTTACATTTTCAAACAATTTAGCTGCCACTGAACGTCACTCCATGCATCCCAGGAACGTTATCTCTTTCCACGCATCTCGCATCTCTTTCCCCACACGTCATATACAGTTTTTACTGTTTTTTGACAAATAAATAAATAAACAAACAAACAAATAAATAAATAAATAAAATAAATAAATAAAATAAATAGACGGGCGCGGGACTATTAGCGGAAGTGTTCCGGAAGAGGAACTTCCGGAAGATATTGCTTTTCTCACTTCGGAACTGATCGGCCGCCTCGTTTGCCTTTGCCCCCGCGGCCTTTTCTCATTATGGAATTGCGGCTTCATTGCTCCTGCCCTTCTTTCATCACTCTGCTTTCCCTCGTTGTTGAGGCTGCGAGTACAGCTTGAGTTGTTTTGGGAAAGCTTCTGAAATTACAGGGCAGCAAGACCGCTATGTGCTTTTAATCCATTGACGCAAGGGAAAACTCTGAAAACGAGAAGTGTTTAAGAGCTATTAGTAAATTGTGGAATTTCATTTTTAATAACTATCATATTAAATTAGTTCCACAAAATATTATTTAACGTCCCTGTTCGGACCGCCAACTGTGGAGTTTCTTTTTTAATAACACCTATTAAATTAACCCCACAAAATACTATTTAACATCCTTGTTCGGACCGCCAACTGTGGAAAATCGTAAAATCACCAATTATTCCAAAACTTCCTTATTTGGTCCCTGCCTAATCACCAATTATAAAAAAATCATGAATATTTTTCCTTCACGATATGATAATTTCTTGACACTAGTGCGAGAAACATGTTTGTAAATAAAACATGTTTACTTTTTTTAATATATAAATGTAACTTCTAATTGCAGAATATCAAACAAAAATAACAATGCAATTGATGTTGGAAACAAATTTTCAATAAAGGTTTTTTCTGCATTATACAGAGATGTTCTTGGAACAATTCATACTTCTTTTGAAAAATTATTCAATCTTCCTTGAGAGTTAGCTTTTCGGTTTCCTTGATAATCGCAAAAATAATAGAAACAGTTTTTACTCTTCAGGAAGCAAAGCCAAGTAGTGCGTAAATACCGGATCGAGCAAGTACAACCTCACTCTTTGCAATATTATTTAACTTTCCTTGATTTGTTATGAGAAACAGAAGGGGTTTTGGAGAGTCAGGGTGCCAGCTTGCTGGGGTGCGAAAATTGAAAAATTATTTGTATACTAAAAAGTATTGGATTATTTTCTGCGTTCTTACGTACCTCAAGAAAAGCACAATTCCGAGCCAAAAAATAATCAAACTAATATTTTCACCTTTGAGTACTAAATACCATTTGTTACCATTAGAAACAATTTAGTAGGCTAAGACTTCACTTCAGTACATGGGAATGTTATTCAAACGATGTTTGCATATGAATATCTTAACGAATCGACACATTGAGTTTAATATAAAACGGTGTATTATTTACAATATGAGTTTGCAGCTGGGCGTTGATGTACATACTTCCAGATACCGCCAACATTTAAATCGTGCGTTTGGACTGCAATCGTTGGCAGTTGTCGAGTGACTTGCCCTATTCTTTCTATAATTTTAAATTTTGATGATTTTTTAATTAATTCACGTAGTATTGTAGGCCAGCGCGATTTGAATTTTGTTTTTTCATTTATTTCAACCTATTTTACTTTCGCTAAGTGAAAATATTTGTTCAGTGTGTTGTGCCATACACAAGTTTTTCCCTACTACCTCCGTGTACCCGTGCGAGAACACTCACATGCTAGACTCCACACACAAAGGTAACTTGCAATGTACTGACACAATATCAAATAAAATAAAAACAATGCAATTGATGTTTAAAAGAAATTTTCAATAAATATTTATTCAATATCATGGAGAGTTTTCTTGGAACAATTCACAACACTTCCTTAAAGACATTTGAAGTAATTATTCAACATTCTTTGACAGCTAGCTTTTAGATTCTCGTGGTAGTCACAAAAATACTAGAAAAGCTTTTTACTTTTGAGAAAGCTACGTGTCTGCACCCGCTGACTTGAAAATTTCATCGAATGATAACAAAAATACTGGTACAGGCAAAATCCACAGTCTTCACTCTTCTCTGTACACCCACATCCCTCCTCAATTAGGCACACAGCACTTACGGACCCCGGTAAAACGTTAATTGAATGATTTCACTACATGCAGAAGAAACATTCTTCATAGGTATCAAGCAACTATAATAGTATTTATAGTTGTTGCTGGAGGGCAAATCTGGAATTAATGTTTATGGAAATAAACCTCGTCAGACTGCACAAACTACAGTGCATACAGAAAGCGTAAATTAAGATTGACGAATCTAAACCTTCTAAGCGTGCCGCGACAAAAATTGCTACCAGCAACAAGGGCTGAAATAATGAGGTGGCCTTGATAGTATTGAAGTGCGGAACCGAAAATTGAATTGACTGTTAAGGTATGTTCTCTCATCTTATATATTATGGTATGAAAAACGTTTCTTTGAGGCCTTTGGCCTCAAAATTTTAGTTTTTAAGGCCCTAGAACGCTTTGTTTACGAGTTATTTGACACACACACACACACACACACACACAAACAAACTTGGTAAGTGTTGCGGGTTGCATTTGACTTGAATATTTAGATCGTTTTTTTAAACAAATCCTTCATATTTTTTAAGTCAAAGTACAATTAGTCACGTCTCCGTAAAATTGTCTTTCTTTAGAGACCTTATTCATAAAGATTGGTTGCGTGTGAGAGCCGCAACGGAAAGGTACACTACTGAAATAATATAGGAGGCGATGTTCTCCTCGCCAATATGCTCCGCGGATATTAGAATTCGGTTCTCGAAGGTCGCGCCATAGGGGATCGATTCAATATTAGTATTGCTGATCGGGGAATTTTTTGTTATTACTCTCTGAATCCTAATCAGTGAAATTGTCGCTGATTCAATCAGTGAGAGCTGAAGTCACTGATATCTTCAGTTGGAATGTGTAGTTTCGCTGGCAATCAGTGAATATGCGAACCTTTTCATAATGACCGCTAGCATTTCACTGGTCGTCACTGGTCGTAAGTGCCGCGCCATCATCACTCACTGATCGTTCAGTCGTCACGTTCAATTAGTTGACACAGATTTTAACTGATTCAAACTGTGAAGTTTCACTGATTCAAAAAGTGGACCCTATTTTCACTGATTAGTTCAGTTCAATTCGCTGATTGTCAGTGGCAGGGTTATAACTGACACTATCAATGAATAGTCACTGTTAATCAGTAGTTTTTCACTGATTCAGACTGAGAGAGTATGTCGTACTCTATTCTAAAAAAAATAACGAGTTATATCCAGTTCGAAAGTTTAATGCCCACACCATCGGCTAAATTTATTGACATTCTATAGCCCTTCCGTTGCCGTGCGTATCTACTGCACCAACAAAACAAATATTCCATCCGAACAATTACAATAACAAAAACACAAGATATTTACTTAACAACACATTATCATATGACATTCGCATCACATATTCGTGCAGCAAAACAATCAGTCGGTCCCCGGTCGTCATTCGGTCCCCGGTCGTCGGAGCAGTCGGACGTGCACTAGCGGAGCTCCTGGTTTTAGACAATGGGTTGCTACCTGCAGGAGTATCGGGCTCGCATCGGGGCGTGGGCCGCGCGCTTTTCCTCGTGTGCAGCGCCGGCCCCTTCGGCATCGCTTCGCGGGGACGGGGCAGCTGCTGGAGCAGCAGCGTTGTGTGCGACCACGATAGCGGTACTACTGCTAATTGGAGGTGTCGAACCAAACCCAGGACCTGCAGACGAAGTAAATGCAATCCGTATCTTGTGCAGTGGCTGTAACAGTAACTTAAAATCCGGCAAGCAGTGTGAACTCTGTGGGCTCTGGTATCATGCGAGTTGTGGAAAAAATGGAGACATGGACAACGGAAAATGGTTTTGCAGTAAGTGCAAAGAAAACAGACTACGTCTACTGGAAGAAAAACTGGAAGCTGCTCTTCTTCAAATCCAGGAACTGCGGGAGTTAAACGCAGCTCTGGAGGAAAAACTTCGAGCTGTTTCAGTAGGAGACGCCGCGCAGCCAATTGTAGAGGCGCCAGTTGCGAGAAAACCCATTCTCGTTATTGGCGACTCGATAGTAAGGCATATAGGCAAGAACGACGACCACATGGATGTTGTGTGCCTCCCGGGAATTCGAACCGAGCAGCTGCGAAGGTATGTGGAGAATAGGGACCTCGGAACGCCAGATACCGTAATTTTACATGTCGGTACAAACGATTTGAGGAGGAAAAATCTTGACTTTGTCATGGGGGATATGTGTGACCTCGTGATGAAAGCACAAGAGAAGTTTCCGAAAGCAAAATATACATTAGTGGTATTCTCAGGCGTCGTGGCATTCCATGGAGACGGGTCGGTGTAGTGAACCGAATGTTCGAGTGGGTGGCGCAGACAAGGAATGTGTTTTTTGTGGACCCAAATTCGTGGTTGCAGGACGGCGATTTTGGTCGTGACGGCTTGCATCTAAATCGCTCGGGGTCCACTAAGCTAGGCGGTCTGTTCTCGCGCGTAGGTGGACCGAAACTTTCCGCGACAGGCTCGTGAGACAGCACGGCGGTGTCGGCAAGGGATGTCGAATCCCTTATGATGGTCTGTGCGGGGATGTCGGCGACGGACGGCAACGCAGTGAGGGACGGCGACGTAGTGGCGACATATAGTGACGCGGAGACGGCGGCGAGGGACGGCGACGCGGTGGCGGCGGCGAGGGACGACGACGCGGTAACGGCGGCGAGGGACGGCGACGCAGCGGCAACGTGCAGTGATGCGGCGATGGCAGCGAGGGACGGCGGCGCGGTGACGGCGGCGAGGGACGGCGACGCAGCGGCAACGTGCAGTGATGCAGCGATGGCAGCGAGGGACGGCGGCATTAGATTAATGAATTATGCAGAAGGTGAGTCTCTGGTTATTTTGCAGGTTAATTGCAGGAGTATTTACAATAAAACTGTTCAATTCTGGAACACGGTAGAATCTTATAATGTAGATGTCGTGATAGGTACGGAGTCATGGCTCAATGCGGAAATATTAAACGCTGAAATCTTCAGACAAAATTTTTTAACATTCAGACGTGATAGAGTAGATCGCATTGGTGGGGGAGTTTTTATATGTATAAAAGATAACTTTGAAGCAACAGAGGCATGGGTGGACGACAAATTTGAAATCAAAGGTGTAGACATCCGAGATAAAAATTCGAATAATCAATGGGAAATTATAGGCGCGTATAGATCACAGCAAGATGGACATGAACCATTGGCAAGACTTGCAGAGAGAACACGCGTAACCAGGAAAACCGGAAAAAACGTCATTTTGGGGGGAGATCTAAATTTACCGCACGCTACCTGGGAGGGGGATGTGGGGGCTGAAGGCGCCACCCAAGGTCTCGTTAACGAGCTAGTTTGGGAGAACGGCTTAACACAGGTTGTGACCAAACCAACCCGTGATAATGCTTTACTGGACGTTTTCCTTATTAGACCGGTGGACAAACTTCTTGCCTGTGAAGTAATTCCTGGAATTAGCGACCACAAGGAGTCCTTCTAAAAATGTGCAGAGAGGGTAAGCGAAATGATCTTGTAAAAGAAAGACAATTTTTTCAGTTCTCTAGAACAAACGTCACAAACATGCAATTATATTTGAAAAACAATTATCCAACTTGGGCTTCTAGCGGAAGTACAGTAGAACAGATATGGACAAATTTTAAGAACATCATTTCAGAATGCTTAGCAAAATTCGTGCCTACCAGGAAACTACGGTACCACTCGGATCCCTTGTACTACAACAAAGAAGTGAGGCGATTGAAAAGGCATGTTAGGAAAGCGTATAGTAAACGTAATTCAAATAAGGAACAGAAAAATAAATTTCTACAATTATCTAAAGACTTATTAGCTTTAAAATTACAGAGCCAAGAAAATTACCTTAAATCAATTCTAAACGACCGATTGACCTGTTGGCAAAATTTCTTCAAGTATGTGAGACATAAGAAAGGGAGCAAAGAAAGTATTCCAGCGATCTGCGGAGCAGACGGTTCGTTAATTACAGATGACAGTGTAAAGGCGGACTGTTTAAACAGACATTACGCTTCTGTTTTCAAGCCGAAGGATCAAACCCCAGTAAGTAAAACAACACCCGTAATAGAAACCTTTCGAGTTGATGCAGGAATTATTAGAAAAAGAATCGCAAAAATTAGGAGAAATAAATCTGTAGGTCCTGATGGAATACCAGGAGAAATACTAAAACTGGGAGGGGAAGCCATGATTCCGTACCTTGCGCGGTTAATGGACGTAACTATAAATAATAAAATGATTCCTCAAAATTGGAAGGAGGCAATTGTAGTACCGATTCACAAGGGAGGAGACAGAAGGGTTGTTAACAACTACAGACCTATTAGTTTGACATCAGTTGTATGTAAGCAGATGGAACACTTAATTGCAGAGTATATTAGAAAAGTTTGGAACAAAACTGATTGGCTATTTCAAAATCAACACGGTTTTCGTCCTGGGTATTCGTGCGACAGCCAGACTATTGCTTTATGTCAGGACATAGCAGATTCACTAGACAAAGGGAGTAGGGTCGATGCAATAATATTAGATTTTTCTAAGGCATTCGATCTTGTTCCACACGGTCTCTTAATTGCCAAATTGTCAGAAACGGGACTAGATCATCGAATAATCTTGTGGATAAAAGAATTTCTTTCGGGGCGCACTCAAACAGTCAGGATAGGCGATAAATATTCATCAAAAGTCGATGTAACTTCTGGGGTCCCCCAGGGGAGTGTGCTAGGGCCACTACTATTTTTAGCGTTCATTAATGACATTGCAACTGGAATAAAATCGGAAGTTAGACTTTTCGCCGATGACTGTATAATATATAGGAGTATTGGCTCATCTTCGGATGAAAATGTTTTACAGAACGATCTAAACTGTTTATGGAACTGGGCGTGCAAAATAAGATGGAGTTAAATCCGGAAAAGAGTAAATTCATTTGTTTTACCAAGTGTCGTTCAAATGTACACTCCAATTATGAATTAGGAACCAACGTTATACCACGTGTAAAAAGCTGTAAGTATTTGGGTTTGGTCCTGAGAAGCGACTTGGATTGGTCGGATCATATTAACAATACGGTAAAAAAGTCCTGGAGAGCACTTCACTTTGTAATGCGTATCCTAAAAAATAGTAGTCCAAATGCCCGATCCCTAGCATATACTACACTTGTTCGTCCTATTTTAGAATACGGATCAGCATGCTGGGACCCGTTCAGGAAAGGGCAAATTGAGGCGTTAGATAAAATTCAAAAACGGGCCGGTAAGTTTTCAAATCATGAGCGCATTGTTGATGAACGAGAAAAATGGGAGTCCTTATCTAAGAGAAGAGAACGGGCGCGTTTATGCGTAATGTACAAGACTTACAGAGGAGACACAGCATGGGCAGATATCGGCAAGAGATTGCATAAACCAGATTACAAAGCAGAGGAGACCATCCGTGGAAAATACGATGTAGAAAGCAAAGAACTGATGTAGGTAAGTTCTCCTTTGTGAATCGCACTATAGTAGATTGGAACAAACTACCTGCAAAAGCACTGGAGGCTCTTCCTTCTAATGTAGGCAAATTTAAAAACATACTAAATTCTATTTAGATCACTATCAATACTGAGACAATTACCTTTATTATTATTATTATTATTATTATTACTGATATAAATTTCACCATTATTAACACTGCTTTTAGCTTTGGTATAATTCTTAATTTATTATTATTATTATTGTATATAGTTTTTGTTATTTTTATTATTATTACATATTAGCGTTATACAGTGAAGTGAAGTGTAGTGTAGTGAAAGGGAAGGGAGTGTAGTGTAGTGAAGGGGAGTGCAGTGTAGTGTAGTGAAGTGAAGTGTTAGTGAAACTAGTAGTCAATTTAGAGATAACTAGAAATTAATTAGAACTAGGATATCCTCTAATTCTAATGGTAACTATAATTGTTAATGGTTTTTATTGTTCTAATTCTAATTGTCATGTTTGCCACCGAGCATTAGCTCAAAGCGAACTAATAAATCTATCTATCAATTCATTCATACTGTGCACATTTAAATCCTGACAATGGCAATTGCAATTACTCTATTGTGGTACATTCTTAGCCTTGCGAAATTTATTTCTTCTGTAGTTATTCAACTAAAGTTCATTATTACTTCCCTGGGAAAACTGCCGAGCACATCGCCGCTCCAGGAATCACCAGACAAGCCGCTCATTTAATTACCATTCCGTTTTCTTCAATGCTACCATTATCGACGTTTCACAAAATAAAAAATATTCTTCCGAATTATTAATTCAAACTAACATTCACAGGTATGTCTATCAACGACTGCTCTGACCCGAGTTCCAACATCGTCTGAAATGAAGTATTGTTGGTGATCGCTCTTCAGCGCACATCCGACAAAAGACAAACGTCGTCATCTTCATACGACACAATATCATTTTATTTTCAATCTGAACCACAGTTCGTGTTCCTTCACCTTTCTAAATTTAATCTAAAATTTTCTATGAATTCCTGATGGCTAATAACACGCATTGGGTTGGTTCGATTCCAGCTTGTTTTTACAAAATCGAGAATGTTTTTTAATTGACACTTCATTAAACCGCACTCAATTGTCTCTCATCATCCGGTGGTCTTAGCAACCACTACATTTAACTCCTTTACGATCTAGGAAAGTATTAACTTATAAAATTGTTTTTCGCAATTAATATTAACTTACTACACAGTGTCTTTAATTGATTGATCTGCACTCCGCCAAAATAACTGTTATAAATTGCATGTAATGGTATTCGTAATATTTCCTTCTTCCGTCACGGCCTCTTACACTGTTCATTCGTACTTAAATCCTTCATGTCTACTAGTCAAACTTGTCTTTCGTGACGCGTCCTATGGATCATCACAATATTTCAACGTAAGTCTCATTGAGTAATGAAAAAAAATTGTTAATTTTTACCCTGTCTGGGCGAGGGAAAAGCGTTTTACTCACTTATTTTGTTCGTTTTTCGGGCATAAGCGTTCCGCGGTGTCTTGGCGAGTCATATAATCAACAGCTTATATTCAGAGAATATAGATTGGAACGTTACCAATCTAACGTTGTACTACAACCTTCGCGGCACTTAATACACACGCATTTACTAGCTTCTATATTGACTAATCAAACCGGCTGGAAAACTGCTGCTACACATCTGATATTTCAAACAATGCTTCTGCCGCGTCTTATACAGAAAAGGGTGATTTCTAAGAACTGTCGACAAAGCGCGGTGTTGCGTACATACGTTCATTGGCTTCTAGTGCTTGAGATGTAGCTCCATCTATCGGGAATTCTTGTAATTAATTCAAACCAATATTTCAAAACACTTCAGCCTTCCAACGAACATCTTAGTAAAAATGAATTGCTCTCTTCATTGGGGAGTCAGACCCCGTTTTTTTTTGGAAAAAATAATCTCGTATGCGCGACATTTAAAATGTATGTTCTGCTCTGTTGATTAGCGTCAAAGAATTACAAGAATGGCGCCAAATGTGAACCAATTTGGCCGCGTATGTTCGTGTAACACTCTTTTTTTTACGGGCAGTATACGACTGCCGTTCGGTTAAAACCTTCGGATTCTGTTGTCCCTATACTGTTTTCATTTTATCGTAGACCTAGTGGCCCCGGCAATGCTTCGCTATTGCAATGCATTGCCTTTCACACGCTACTGGTCATGTAATTGTTAATCTCGTTTTGCGCTACGCTCTGCAAAAGGTTTAATAGATGAAAGACCTTCTCGGGAGTATGGGTTCGGTGTATGACCTGGTTTGGACATGATGGTCAAGTATCGTATTGTAAAAACTTCTCCATCAAGTTTCGGCATGGTTTCGCTATCACACTGTCTTGGAGAAATTTGATTTACTTGTTCGAGATAACGTTCACGTAATAATTCCGGCCGATATTTCACAATCGCAGGAGCAGAATATGCAGCGAAGTCGTCCTTAATACATGAGGGTGCGGCGGATTGCCTAGAACTTTTGTTCAGGGGCGCTTGAGTCAGCATAAACGCATAAAATCATTATCAACGCACACCTATATGCGACATACACATTCCCATTGTATTATGCCTAAATTCTTCACGCAAGTGCGAGTAATAAGTTGACAATGTTTTATCTCAATCAAATGAACGGTACGACAGCGCATAAAATACGAACAAACATTGATTTTTGTGTATTAGATCTATCTGCGCTCGGCTTTTTATGAGTTCTGCTTTTGTTAACGGTTTCCCTTATGCCTCCCCTTCTTTTTTCCTTCATTGTATTTTGCCTTCCAACCACTGACGCTCAGTTTTCATGTCCATAGTTTTTGGATAAATTCAAACGCGCCCCAGCTTCTGGTTAATTTGGTTGGTTGATTATTTTGTTTCCGGGCTCGCCAATTGCTATGATCATTAATCTCGTAAGTGTAATGCATTTTAAATTGCATGATAAGCCTTACCCGGCGCCGAATGTGATAACCGGCACGGGCCTACTCGTCATACCTCAGATACCAGATACCTCCATCACCCGAGGCACCACCCGAGCCGGGACAAGCAAAGGTCTCCCGACATATGAATCGGTTATTTATGAAAGGTCCTAAGTCGATTTTTTTTCAAAATGAGATACATACTTACTTACTGGCCAACGCCCAATCTTGGCAGGTTAGCCATTTGGTGACGCGCTGACCAGTATAGACGGGCTGTCTCTCTGTAGAAGTCGTCCTCTGCCCAGTTTGTGTTGGCACTCAGGACTGGGCACATCGGAAGGTGTGTTTGCATCCATCTTTGGACCATTACAGAACACACAGGCGTCAGTTTCAAAGACCCCTATGCGGTGCAGGTGGCTGGCAAGGTAGTCGTGTCCTGTAGTTCTGAACACGGCGACACTCGTGGCTCGGGGTAGATTGTGGGGGATGGGTGTTTCCGTCAAGCTGGACCAAAGTTTTCCTGGAAAACTGGAAATGAGATACAGGTGGCATAGATTTTTATGGGTGTTGAAACGCATTTTAATTATGATAGGGCACCAGTCAGATGATCACAAAGCTATGAAATGAACACCCACTTTTACAGTTTATTTATGGAAGGGCAGAAGTCAAATGACTTAGGTCATTTCATAAATTAAGAGTTTAACGTAATTTATGAGTTATGGTTATCAGCACTGAATTTAGGTAACTACTGCTTATATTTGTTTCTACATTCGATTGTCACTGATTGTTGAATAATGAGACGTTGCCATGTTGTCATTATTAATTTATTTCAAAAGCGTTTCCGGACGCGTAGCAACCAACGTCAGTCTTTTTATTTCAAGCAACAGTGGCAGGAGAACCCAATTGATTGTCATCATTTGTTGTTGATCAATAAGCAGTTGCATAAACATTTGAGCAGTTGAATATAAAACAGCCTTGCTCTTACAAGCTTTTAACGTCATGGAGCCTTCTGTTAAAGATTTTAAGAAATTAGGGAAGTATGTCCATGTACGTGTGTAAGGGGAGAGGATATGACTCGGAAGAAGGAAAGATCGCGCGCGGTCCGTGGCCCATTTGTGTTGTTTGCAGCTGCGACACTCCCCACTGTTAACTCGAATATTTGCCGCACAATGACTCGCAGTGCAAAGACTGACTCGCAGTGGGTAGGGCGAGCACCGAATGTTCGTCACTCGGCAAATGGCAAGCAACTCATCCACACTTCTTGGGATTGTGCGAGGGGTTGTTTGGTACTCGCCGAATGCCGAATATATATGGAGCCGCCTTTAGAAGGCGGAGTCCGTTGACGGTCATGGAGTTATATCCCACAGCTATTCTTCAGAGCTCTGCGACCACTTCAATCCAAGTGCCGCATTCTGAGCTACTGGAAAATATTTATGAATTCTAAGCTATTATAAATATTGTTTTGAATTGGGAAACAGTGCTCAGGAAATTTCGGCTAAGATGCATCCTGCCAATCCGCTCAAACACGTGGACACTTGGCACTCGAGCACAAGTGCATAAGTGTGTATACAAGATCTCTCAAAAGTGAAAACAGCCGCACAAGAGCGGATCATCCACCATGCCACTGCCGGCGCCGCGTGGATTTTAGTCACCGTCAGGCAGTGGGTATTTAAGCGGAGGTGCCCAACGTGAGGAGGGACACTTTCAGTTGTAAGTTGTAACTGACCAGATCTTTCTGAAACACCATTTTGGAATAAACAGCTGTCAACATGAATTAATATTTGACTATCGCTCTACCCAGAGACGGTTGCATTGAGTAATACAAATCTGGACCGAACTCAGACTTCTCACGCCAGAGAAAACGAACAACAAAACATTGCAATGCAGTGTTTCTTTTCTAGATATTATTTATGGTGTGCTCTTTCAGATGTTTGTTATTTGTTTGATTTTGTGACTGTGTTCTGATTTCTCCGAGACATGCGAAGTCTACCGTTACTTTTCGCCCCTGATCCTTCGGACGGCTTTGAAATATAAAGAAACAATGTCTATAATGTGGTCAATATTTTTCTGTTCTTGCTAACTTCGATAAAACTGATTGTGAGTTTTTGCTTAATGAAAATGAATTATTCGTGTATTTAAGTTGAAATGTGAGAGAGGCACGGAATCCAATGGAACTGGACAAGAAATCGTTTTATTACGGGAGGGAGAGAGCTGCTGAAAGTGGCAATGGTTGTGCACAAAACACACAGAAGAATTTTAAACTGGAATCATGCACCAATAAATCTGAGGTAAAAGAGGTTAAATCAAATGACACCTTTAGCACTATCGTTCAATGCAGCCTGTATGCAGGAAATAAGGGACATTCAGAGTTCATGTGATATAAGAAGGCTTATCTTAAATCTGATAATGGAATTGAACCAATGGTTATCGGCAATATTTTAGTGAAGCAATTAAATTTTATCCAAAATATTACCAGAAAAGGTAGGAATGTAGTTGGAGTAAATTTTCGTAATAAGGAAGAGATCAATTCCCTAATTGGAGATGTTCCTTTTTATTTGGATCCCGTAAATACTGATAACATTATTACTACTGAACATGGCAATAAAATAAAAGACTTTAAAGGCTGGCGCATTGCAAAAGATAGTTGAAGATAAAAAAATGTAAAATTTCTTATTAGGACATTTGTTTTGATTTTTGAAGGACAAAACTTTGCGGAGTGTTCTGAAGGAAGGTAAAGGTATGCATAACTTCCCTTTGTGAAGTAGCTCCCAGATGTGCGAATTGTCATGGAAATCATAGATCTATTGAGTGCCTGACCTTTCTATAAATTTAACGTAGAAGTTAACCACTTGTTGGCCACCGAAAAAATTGCTAGAAACTGAAAGACTTCACGCCGAAATCTTCTAGATTCTTGAGAAAGAAACGAAACGGAGATTCCGGTTGCGAGCCCTAAGAATTTTCCCATTCTCACTCTCGGCATCCACGCAAACCGTCCAAGCAGCCTTGCTAAAGGATTTGGACGAGGACGACAAATTTGAACCCATTCAATTTACGACAATGCCACGACCAGATGCTCGTAGTATTTAATATAAAATGGTTCATGTGAAATACAGTCAGATTTTAACTGGACATTCAAAATATTCTGGCGCTCCGAAGATTTTTACGAATAAACAAAGAAAGCAATACACAGGAAAGATTTTTATACCATTGATATATCTGTTACGAATATACCACCCAACAAATCTCAGGTTGGCAAAGGATTCTCCTCAGGGTTCATTCTCCTCAAGACAAACTCAAATTAAACCTTTGAAATGAAAACACTTTTGAAATGAAAAAAAAATTGAAATGAATATCGATCTCGACATCTAAAACGCAATATATTTACAACAAACAGTACAGTTTCATATTTAAAGTTAATTAATGCCAATGTAAATATTAAATCGTCACCTAGATGGACACAATATCGTTTAAGTTTGAAAATGTGTATCTGAAAAATTCTTAACGGTTCTTTAGGACTTCTACAACGATGTTCGATTTGAAAATAAATTTCCATAAGAGTAGAAAAAGAAATATTTCTAAAGATAATAACCAAGTTGAACGCCTTTGTTATTGTCTTGCCTGCAAACAACTCTTTAAGTGGAGTAATCATTACATTAGAATTGCAAGTGATTAGTAAATAGTTTTCTCAATATTTTTTTCGAAAGATGAAATCATGAATTGATAACTGACCGTAAATACTAGTTTCTGAGAACGAAAATAAGTTTTATAAAAAATTAGATCAACCAACATCACTTTTAGATATTAGGGTCGTTTGTGTTCGTCTTTCAATTTTAATTCAGTATTTGATTAATATAGGTATCTCAAAAATAACCATTCATTTCAATTATAACCTAATATTTGAAAAACACATAATTTTATAAATTATTTGTTTTCTCCAAAGAATAATATAGCTTGTACACGTAAGCTTCCGCGGTTCCAAAGAATAATACAGCTTATCAGGGACTTTTCCAAGGTAGTTTCAGTGTAGTCTCATGGTAGTCTCTTGGAGCCTTCTCCAACGTTCTGAGTACCCAATGTCTACTTTCTCTCCATACTACTTTGTACTTAATGAAGATAAAGTATTGAAACGCTGGAGCGAAAGATGCGATTTTTCTCCAGGACAATGTACTCGTATTGTGGAGCCCTGATTTCGCTGAAGTGTTACATTACTGTATATAGTCCAGTAAATTAGTGCCTCTAGAATATTGTGTAGTAATAGTCCTCGTTTTGTGGGTCCTTGATATCGAAAAAATTGGTTGTCCTAAATACGTCTGACTCTCTGTCTGGGGACAAAGCCAACGCCTAACCACACCAACTTAGACGATTTGACCAAAACTGACCGATGCAAAATAAACTAGTGGTGCTACAGAATGGCATACTTTCCCGTATTAGTTTTCTATTTTCTTGGGTCTTCGCTAGCTATTTGGAATTGCCACATTCTCTTTCTTGCCAGCTGCCATCTATCAACGCCACAAGTACATTTTTTCATTTTTTAATATTTCGGTTTCCTATTGGTAGAACGGAAATATTAATTTTAGAATATTAAAGAACACAAAAACCTAGCCCTAAATGGCAATTTTCTTTTAAAAATTATGTGCCGCTTTTAAAGAAAATTGCGATTTAGCGCTACTAAAAATGCGAAATTTGAAGCTCATTTTCACAGAAAATTTTTTAAGTTTTCAAAATACTTTATTTGAAGTTATTTGAAGCACTTAAACTCACAAATATAATAATCTTTACAAATTGCTGGTAATGTGCATATTAAAGATGTGAGAGATCTTTCAAAACAATTACATTTATATAATTTTTCAAAAAACAAAAACAAAAAGCTCAAAATAAATTTTACGTCATATTAAAGAGTGTAATTAGCACTATCCGTTACAAAAGTTTCAAGAAAGAATTTGCAACCGTATATGAGAAAATGGCATTTTAGCATTTCTGAAAATGCGGAATTTTGAGCTACTTTTCGCAGGAAACGGTTGTGTTTTCGATAAACTTTACTTGACATTATTTAAAGCTCATATATTCCTTAATATAATAATGTCAACAAAACCAAGGTTAATGCAAATATTAATGACGTGACAGACAAGTCAAAAAAATTAAATTTTTGCAATTTTTGAAAAAAACAAAACAATAGATCAATATGGCGTTTTTGTCATCTCATAAAATACATTAGGCATTATACCTACTGAAAGTTTAAAGAAAAAAATTGAAGCCGGTTTTGAGAAAATCTTGTTTTTGTAATTTTTTAAAATTGCACATATTGCACGCAATATTGCGCGAAAACTACTGAAATTTTCAAAAAAAATGCAAATGACCTTAATGAAAGAACTCACTTTGGACAACCAATTTTATTTCTCTTAAATCTCTATCTTCAATTTTGTAGTTCCAGAAAGACGCTGAAAAAATTTTAAACTTTTGCAATTTTCGAAAATTCAGAGATATCCGTGAAAATCGGACCTATGCCACCTTAATAAATGTATTTTACTCTATTACTATAAGAAATTTAAAGAAAAAAAATTGGAGCCGTTTTTGAGAAAATTTTGAAAATGTCCGGGGAGCATTATGTAAAGTACCCCCAAAGTTTGAAGAATCTTTTTCAAAATCTCAAAGCTTCGACTAAAACCAGATTGACCGGGGAATATCCGTTTGGAAGAAATCGTACGTATGGTTTAGGGGTTAGCAGTGTTCACAGACGGACAGACGGACGGACGGACAGCCGGACGTTTTCCTTTCAATTGGATTTTCGGTATCAAGAACCCACAAACAGGGTTTCTGGCTACACCACGTGTTAGGGGATTTTTTTTCTTAATTTAGCAACTGTTTTTTCCAACAAGTCAAGAAATACAAGTAAAAAAAAAATTTTGTAATTTTTGAAAAAAACGAAAGAATAGAGCAATACGGCGTTTATGCCATCTCGTAAAGTACATTTAGCGCTATTTCTACCAAGAGTTTAAAGAAAACATTTGGTGCCGTTTTTGAGAAAATCTTGGTTTTGTAATTTTTTAAAATTGCAAATTTTTCGCGCAGTATTGCCAGAAAACTACTGAAATTTTCAAAAAAATGCACGTGACCTCAATGAAAAATCTCACTTTGTAGAAAAAAATTTATTTGGAGAAAAAATCTCTATCTTTGATTTTGTAGTAGTAGGAAGAAACCGAAAAAAATATTTTGCAATTTGCAATTTTCGAAAAAATCAGAGTAACCTTTCAAATCGGACCTATGTCACCTTAATGTGTATTTTACTTCATTCTGACAAGAAATATAAGAAAAAAAATTTGAGCCGTTTTGAGACAATTTTGAAAATGTTGGGGTAACTTCATGTAAAGTACCCCCAAATTTTGAAGAGTGTTTTGCATAATCGCGGCGCCTCGAGTGGAACCAGATCGACCGGGGAATATTCATTTTGGAAGAAATCGTACTTATGGTTTAGGCGCTGTGGTTGTTCAAAGAGAGACGGACCGGCAGGCGGACAGGCAGGAGACGGCTAGGCGGGTAGACAGACGGGCGGGCGGACGGACGGACGGACAGACAGACGGACGGACGTTTGGAAAAGAATCACATTTTCGGTTGCAGTGCACCCCAAAACGTGTATTTCCATTGAAATCTCGAAATCGCTTTTCTGCAGCATTACATAACTTTCCCTATACTACGTATATTACTCCATATACGTACGTATACGAGAAAGCAAAAAATCATTATCCTCAATTTTGTATTTTTGCAATGTTAATTTTTTGTAGTTTTCGAAATTACATTCACCGAAAATGGGACTTGCGCAATTTCTTTTTAAGCACCTAATGCTTCAACAAAGAAAATAATAGAGAAAATAACTGTATTCGTTTTTGAGAAAATAATTCTTTAAAAGTTACTCACATTTCACGCTAAAATATCTCGTATTTTCGAAAAATTGTTCTTGACCTCACTTAAATATGTCTTTGAAGAAAAGGATTCAAAAAGAAATCTCTCTCTTAAAAATATAGTTATAGGTAGACTACGAAAATTTTTTTCTACACTTTTCGCCAATTCAGATATTTCAACGAAAATTAGACCTGTGAATTTGTTTTAAGTCTTTCGCGCTGTCCGTGGACACAAGGTTACTCGAAAATTTGGAGCCATTTTTCAAAATAATTGAATATATATATATATATATATATATATATACATATATATATACATATATATATACATATATATATACATATATATATATATATATATATATATATATATATATATAGAGAGAGAGAGAGAGAGAGAGAGAGAGAGACTTCAGGTGAAGAACCTCCAACAAAGACAACAGAATATCCGTTTCAATCTCTCTGGGGCCTGTATCTCGTCCAGATCGACCGGAGAAGGAATATCAATTTTGGAGAAAATCGTTTGATTGGTTTAGGCGCCAGTGTTGAGATTGACAATAGACGATCAGACTGACAGACCTTTTCCCATCAGATCGATTTTTCAGTATTAAGTACCTACAAAACATGGATTCTAACTACACAAAATTTCTAAGAGGAAGTAATTTACTACAAATAGGAATTCAATTGATCCACTTTTTCGATACCACGACCTCACAATTTTGTAATTACATAAGTATGTTGTTCGTAGTGAAGCGAGAAAGTGAAATGGATTGGGACCCATTTTGGAGGAGATCAGAAAGTATGTAATGTATATGATCTTGTTTTGCATTACTATGTTCATATTTCAAATCATGTCTCTTGGAACGTGTTTTCATTCCACTCCTCTTCCCTCCTCGACGTTTTTCCTCCTCTCCCTCCTTTCGCCGCTTCTACCCTCTCTCCTCTCACCTCTCGTCCTCTCACACCCTTCGTCCCCTCTCGCCACCTCTCTTTTCTTCTCTCCTCTCCTTACTCCTCTCCTCTTTACCCTCACTCCTCTCCGTTTACCCTCATCGCTCTTCTCTCCTCCCCTCCCTCTTCTCCGTCCCCCATCCACGCCTCCCTTCTTCTTTTTCTCTAGTCCCCTCTCCTCCTCTTCCCCTCCCTTCTCCTTCTCCCCTTCTATCTACCTCTCCACCCTTCCGCCATCTATTCCACTTATCCCACCTACTACATATCTGCGGTTTTCAGCCTAAGAATAAATATAACTTCATTTCCTAAACAATAAAGATGTCTTCATTTCCATGTCCAAAAACTGGAACACCTAGGACATGCAATTTAGAAAAAAGAATTTAGAAAAATCTCTTACACAAATGTCAAAGAGAGTCATAAATGAAATTACAAAAAATTGAAAACGACTAATAACACAATCGCATTAATTACGACGGGAAATGAGTTAACATGAAAATGATACTGATGTTCTTGAGATAATGTTCCTGATATGATATGAAACCCCAACTTCTTTTTGCTCCCAGTTGATCTCCAAACCAATCGCAATGCGTTCATTTTCTGCAACGCAGAGATGTTAGTTTAATATAAACAAACAACTAACTTATCCGTTTGCCCTTAGAAAAATCCTCATGTCAACAAAGGGAAGCCTTTTGCCTACACTTCTGATTTGACATCTCATCACTAACTACTTTCGATAACATGAACGGCAGAATCAACTAATTCAAATGGAAGAAGAGCTGTCAACATTGCTCACTCAACCACTTTACTAACGATCAGTCTGGTTCAGTATGTCGTTTTGTCTCCTCCATCTCCGAAGATGATTCTGTTAATTCCGATGATTACGTGGTGGATGATGAATCACTATATATTAGAAGAATTGACAAAGATATCCCATAGAGAGTCCATTTTACACATATTTGATAACACAGCTTACGTCATTGCATTGTGCCAACTAACTATCAGGCAACAAATGAGCCAATGAATCTTCGAACTTCCTTAAGTTTGAATGTTTTATTATTACGATCCACAAGCTTCTTTACCTGGCTCCTTGGCAGTCCAAAAGTGTTCAGTGCACAGTGGTAAATTGGCAATTGCAGAATCAATGACAAATGTTTCTCATAATCTACAGAATATTTACCGTGATTTTGCAAAGCTCCGCCTTCACTTGAGCTAAATGTTCATTTTCTTCCAATAGCTTGCAATGATGACTTCATTTCATTACATCAGGATTAGTTAGGGTAGCGAATCAGTCTCACATTACATTAATTAGGATACGAATCAGTGTCCCTTCTCAGTCTCACATGAGTTGTCCACCACGATTGTACTGTTCTTTTCCAATAAAAAAAGTGGTGGTACAGAATGGCACAAACTGTCTCGTACTAGTTAGTTATCTAATTTTTTGGTTTGACCTAGCTATTCTGTTTTCCCACATACTTTTGCCAACTGCCATCTATCGCCGCCCAAAGTACATTTTTTAAAACTTTTCTCAGCTTTTCGGTTTACTAGTTTAATAGTTTATGGTTAAATAGAACAGAAATATTACTTTAAGAATAGTAATTACTTTAAGAAGAGCAAAACCTCATTTGAAGCTCTGCCACCCTCAAATGCAATAGTGTTTACAAATCCCTGGAAATTTGCATATTAACGGCGAGACATATTGAAAAAAAATTACATTTGTATAATTCTTGAAAAAAACAAATAATACAGCAAAATGAATGACGTCACTTTCACGTCATCGCAAAGAGTG
This sequence comes from Acheta domesticus, assembly GCA_031308135.1. Classification (NCBI taxonomy): domain Eukaryota; kingdom Metazoa; phylum Arthropoda; class Insecta; order Orthoptera; family Gryllidae; genus Acheta; species Acheta domesticus. The sequence goes on along the minus strand of JAHLJT010009419.1, from coordinate 32,813,692 downwards.
CAATTAGCACTATACGCAAGAAAAGTTTGAAGGTAAGAATTTGGAGCCGTTTTTGAGTAAATGGTGATTGAGCGTTTCTGAAAATGTAGAATTTTAGATTCGTTTTCACTGAAAGCTTTTGAGTTTTTGAGAAAAACTATATAACATGTACTCTTAACTGCAATAATGTGGAAAAATTCTGCCGCTAATGTAAATATAAACGACGTGAGATACGAGTAAAAAAGATACTTTTTTGTAATTTTTGAAAGAAAAAAAGGATAGAGCAATATGACTTTTATGTGATCTCGTAGAGTACATTAGGAACGATTACTACCAAAAGTTAAAAGAAAAAAATTTAGAGCTTATCTTGAGAAAATCTTGTTTTTGTTATTTTTTTAAATTGCACATATTGGACGCAATGGTGCGCGAAAAATACTAAAAGTTTCAAAAAAATGTACATAACCTTCTTGAAAGAACTCACTTTGGAGAGAAAATTTCTATTGGAAGAAAAAATGTCTACCTTCAATTTTGTAGTTTTAGGAAGATGCCGAAAAAATTCAAAATTTTGCAATTTGCGAAAATTTAGAGTTAACCGTAAAAAATCAATCTATGTCATCTTTAAAAGTGTATTTTACTCTATTCTTTTAAAAAATGTAAGTAAAAATTTGGAGCCTTTTTGAGAAACTTTTGAAAATGTCCAAAGGGCTTCATGTAAAGTACTCCCAAAAATTAATGAATGTTTTTCAAAATCGCAGAGCTTCGACTCAGGCCAGGTCGACAGTATGGAAAAAATTGTACGCATAGTTTAGGTGCTAATGTTGTTCACATACACCAGACGCAGAGACAGACGGACAGATAGTCGGACAGATAGACGGATAGACAGACGGAGAGACGGATGTTTTGAAAAAAACACTTTTTAGGTATCAGAGGACCCCAAAACGTGTATTTCCGTTGAAATCTCGAAATCCATTTTCCGCAGCATTGCACACTCTTTCATAACGCTATATTACACGAAAACTACCAAAAGTTTCAAAAAAATGCACATGACCGCAATGAAAGAACTAATTATGGAGATATAATTTCATTGGAAGGAAAAATCTCTATCTTCAATTTTGTAGTTGCAGGAAGATGCCGAAGAAAATTCTTCTTTTTAAATTTTGAAAATTCAGAGTTAACCTTGAAAATCGGACCTATGTCACCATTATCAGTGTGTTTTACTCTATTCTTACAAGAAATTTAAAGGAAAATATTGGAGCCCTTTTTGAGAAAATTTTGAAGATGTCCGGGGCTTCATGTAAAGTACCCCCAAATTTTGAAGAAAGATTTTCGCAATTGCGGCCCTTCGAGCGAAGCTAAATCGACAGGGGAATGTCCATTTTGGAAAAAATTTGACGTATGGTTTAGGTGCTAGTGGTCTTCAAAGACTGACGGACATTTTGAAAAGAAACACTTTTTTGGTATCAGAGAACCCGAAAACTTGTATTTCCGTTAAAATCTCGAAATCCATTTTCCGCAGCATTGCACACACTCCCTCAGAACGCCATATTTCGCGAAAACTACCAAAAAATTTAAAAAATGTGTTTGACCGTAATGAAAGAACTAATTATGGAGACCAAATTTCATTTGAAGGAAAAAATCTATCTTCAATTTTGTAGTTGCACGAAGATGCCGAAGAAAATTCAAACTTTTTAAATTTTCGGAAATGCAGAGTTAACTATAAAATGATAAAAAAGTTAAACATAACTTTCTCTTTACTATATACAGTCGACTCCGATTATAGTGAACTTGGATATGGTGAACCCTCGGTTATAGTGAACCTTGGGTTACTGGTCCCGTTTCACTTACATTACAAATAAGCATAAGAAGATTCGGTTATAGTGAACCCAAACCTCGGCTATAGTGAACGTAGGAAATAGAATGTCATGGAAATTGATTCCCTCACGGGGAAAAAAAAGTATATCGCTTGGGTGCAGCAAATTCCAACACCAGACAGCATGAAAAAAAAATCGTCAGAATGTCCAAAAAGATGTCATTCTGTACATTACGGAGTGAAGAACGTTTCTATGAGGCTTTTAGGTTCAAAATTTCAGATTTTTAAAGCTCTTGAGCGCTTCGTTTTGGAGTTATATGAACTATATAGATTTCAACAAAGCTGTCCGAGTGTTGCGGGTTGCTTTTCGCATGGATATTTCGTTGTTTTTTCAACAAATCCATTATATTTTTAAAGCTAAAGTGCAATTTGTCAAGGACTCCGTGAAGTTCTCTTTCTTTAGAAACCTATTTTATAAGATTGGTTGCGCGTGAGAGTCGGAAAAGTAAATTATTCTACTGAAATAATATAGGAGAGAATAAATTAACAAACTAGGTAGTTTTTTCCTGTAGTAAAACCTCCTCTTAGATTTATAATATCAATCTTACGGGCGGACAGCTCTTTTAACAGAAAAAGAATCTTTGTTTCTAAACTGAACGTAGATCATTAATGCAATTATTGCATTCTTAAATAAACGCGATCACGAAATCAAGGTTCCTTTGATTCCAAAAATTTAATTTTACTCGCAATTGTTAAGTTCCAATATTACTAATGTATTTCATTTGTGAGGATATTTTTTTTTGTTTTAGTAGATGAAAATTAATATCGTTACATTTGGAGAAACGACAATCGAAAGACCGTCATGGGCCTGGTACCCAATAACGTATCGCCTGCTCGGCAGTGGCGGCCGCTGTGTTGCGAATTGGGAGGGGCGGCATGTATGTCCGAACTACCACATACAAAATATTTGTTGAATGAGGAAAACTGTGGCATGTAGAGTACAACCATTTTTCACGTAGGTATGGAAATTTTATTCCTTGTCTAAAACAATGTTTACGATTGATAACGGAAGATTGGATTGTGCTCACGCGACAATAGATTTTAAACCAATATTTTCAGAAAAAACAACAAAATAAACAACAGCAATTGATGAAATCAGATGAAGGGGTCGGTATTCTTAGCTCATAGCTGCGGACTGTGCCGAACAAAACCCTAATACGAGCACTCTGCCCTCTGCCCGCCCAACTCATAGTACTCCCACTCTTCCTCAAGCTTCCATTGCCTGGCTTGCACTGGCTACGGACGGACTCCAGATAGTCCACGATGCTACCCATTCCAAAAACATTCTTCTGTTGCATAATCGGGCACTTCAAATTAAATTATTTCTCAAATATTGAGCTGGTGGGATGCACAAATTAAACGAGTCGATTTATTGCAAGTTTAATACGTTCTGAACTTTTCCCGAGGTTGATTTTTCTGGGAGGGAGCCACCCTAGATCCCTTAAGGAACAGCCGCCACTGCTCTTTGGAAATATTTGCGCAACCCTTACTTTTAAATGTCGCGAAAGTTACTCTGGACGCAGTGCTCGCGAACTCTGGAAAGCTAGTTACCTTGTTCACGACCTTGACATGCCTGCTCTACCCCAAGGAGATTTTACTCTCCGATTATTCTCAACCTTTTTTATTTCGCCTTCGAATTCCATTTGTGGAGGTTCCTCTATAAAAGTAATATTATGCAAAGATAAATGGACTCCGAAGTGCACCTGCTCTGCCGACACCTGCCGTATTTCCAGATGGCTAGTCCGCATCTGATTATCTGATTTCCAGTATTCCTGATTGCTTTCTTGGAAATTAAAGATCCTTTATTCTATAGTATTCCAGACCATTAATGAAACTGAATCTATTACGAGGTAATTTTAAAATTGTATTCTTACGTTAAAAGTTGGTCTTTGAGAAAAAAATAAGTGCAATGATTTAAATGTAAAATAAATGAAATCGAACAAGTGGCATTTCAAATTGTACTGTAATTATTGTTCCTCCACTGCTTCGTCATTTTCATTCATGAATCATCCAGCTTTCTGGACTTCAAGACTCAGGGATTCTAAGCTTTTCTTTTGTAATTAAATAAAAGTAGCAACAAATTAATATTTAGCTATACAATAAAAAGTTATTTATTATACAGATTAATAATTATTTATCACAAAATAATTATTTATTATGCGTTTTCTAAATTTAAGTTTTTATATACTTTTTTCTCAAATGCAGTATTCTGTCACGTATTTTCACGACACAAATTAGAAAACTCTCTCGGCGAAAAAATACGTAATAATAATAATAATAAAACATAATGTTTTTATCATTGTTATTCTTAATTCTCTTGCCCAAGCAAATAGAATAGAAGAAATAAGTTTTGTGTTGTCATTACACGTAATTAATTAACTTCTAAAAATAATAATAATAATACGTACAAGTAAATTGGCATTTTTTGGTGCCATCTCTTCCCTCTTTCGAACAATTTCTAAACTGATTCGTCTCAAGGGTAAGTAATACACACACCAACTTCCTGAGGCGACGTTGGTACGGAAATCGTAATGCAAGACTGTTTAATCGTTTTGGTTTCGCCCTTTCCCCCCTGCTCAACACCAACTTGCTACATAATTTTGCAAGAACGCATGCACCTTCCAGGTAGAAAATTCACTGAGGACCGTCACTTAACAAATTTACAATGAAAAAATGTTGGGAAAAATTAAATCTTGCTTTACGTACACATACAATTTGAGGCAAGCGATTGCGAGACGGCGGAGAGGGACATTCTTCCGTAGTTTTCCAATAAACTATCCTAATATTTATTCTACAAACTCGTTCTTTGGCACAATTTACCGGAGAAGCTCTGTTCACACATAACACTTCCGTGCTGATCTCTCGGATTGACAGATACTCGTAGATCGAACTGGACAGATGAAAGTACCAGCTCGCATAATACCGTTAAAAATTATATTTGCAAATTTTCGAGTGCTATGTATCATAAGCGTAACTTAAAAGGGGGAACCCGATTAGGTGTCTCAGGACATCAATTGATGTCACTATAGTGCCTCTGACCGGGAGGTTCTGGGGTTCGAGTTCCGACGGTAACAGGATTTTCGACACTATCTAAAAAGCTAGGTCGAATTCAGCCGCTGTCTGGAGAATAATTCTAGCGGTCAGTAAGGTTTCCTTGGTTTCCTCCGAACAACACCAGTCGAACGCCTGAGCAGAACCCACAGGGACCACGGACCGCACGCGATCTATTCTTTCCTTCTTGCCCTATCCTTGTCCTATTGTCACTTTTTGATAACTACGTACACTTAGTATCCACACACTTTCACCTAGATGCATTACAATACCGCATATGTGTGGAGACCAATTGGGAGCTTTGAACTTGTCCCGTCTGGGGCGGTGCCCCGCTGGTGGGAGACGCCTAATTGGGAAAAAAGCCGCGAGCCGACGTGTAGTATAGCGCCGGAACTCGCCATCCAGGGACTAATGACCTTCGCAGTTGACGCGTCCGGAATCACCAATCAATCAGGAGGAGGAGTTACTCCATCGCCCAAATACTTTGAGCTTTGTTGAATTGTCACAATTATACGACAATGTTTGAATACACGTGATTAAAAATGCTACAAAAATGTAGGTATTTGTTCTCTGGAATAAGTGTGTGGAAATCTATTAAAACGTAATTTTATAAGGAAGAATAAAATGAAAGAAGTTCCGTCTTCCATCCCATCCTAGGTCGTAATCTTAAACATTTCTCGTAATAGCCGTAGCGATTCAGAGCCGTGGGCGCGAGACAAGCACCCTTAGGAAACTCGGTGGGGTTAGCTGGCCGACCCGTGACGGCGATGTTAGCTCAAATGATTCTTGGAGAAACTCTGATTGCACGTCCTGGGAAATAACGAACCATCCAAAGATCACATTTGCACACACGCAGGTTTGTTGAGGAGACTTTTCCTCCGCACATCGCGCTGCCCGATCTCGAAACGTCTGGCGCAAACAATATTATTATTTGATAGAGAATGTTTTACAATGTATAAGCATTACTCATAATATTTATAAGTTGTAATATTTATAAATATTTTTAACTAGTACAATAGTTTAAAATTGATTTTCATCTTTACGAATAAAAAAAAATTGTTTGAAAATCTGTTGGAGCCAACATTGTATTTTATTACTATAAGCGTACCCGTGCGAGAACTCTCGCATGCTATACCCCACCCTCTTCCTAATTTTTTTTATTTCCATATTAAGCCCTGTAATATATATTTTTCTTTAAAATCCTCTTATCCACCGTCACTTGTTCTATGTATCATCTTGTAATTGATAATAATGTTATACACCCTTGTCAATACAAACTATTCTTATTTAACTTTATTATAGAGCAAAGAGGTACACCCCTGTAATTCCGTGAAATTCAATCGCATAAAATGTCAAGATATTAGAAATATCACATACAGTTACAGATTCTACAGTCTCTCTCGATTCTACCGTGGGTTAGAATCGAGAAACGTCGAACAAGCAAAAATATAATAGAATGGTCCAAGAAGATCTCATCCTGTAGATTACGGTGTGAGTAACGTCTCTTTGAGGCCTTTGGCCTAGTTTGACTAGGTGAAAATCCGCCCTTGTTTGCAGAGGGAACGTACAAAAACGCCCTTGTTTGCATTACTCGTGCTACATGTAAACGTCTGCGTCATGATTGCAATTTGTATCCCCTGTTGGAGAAAGAATCCCTGACTCTGATAAAGGAGAATATTTCAAATCAGAAAATGGAAAGAAAAAAATGTCGGTCGAGTTAATGATTGTCATTCCAAGATTTGTGTTTCTAAGAGGAATAATATTTGCATTATTTCTTAATTCAGAATTGGAGATTTGAAAGGTCTAAATTAATTGGATTGATATTGAGTATTTTATCGTTCAATGAATCTTCTCGCAAAACTTTGAGGCAGACAAATTTTCAAAAATGTTGCGCGACGACCTGAATAATTGTTCACGTTCCAAGCATCCCAGACCACTTTGAAGTCTCTATTTAGAGAATTCTTCAGTATGACATTTCTGTTCTGTAATATGATTCGATTGAGCGATACCGTATGTATGGAGTGCATCCCCACTGCCACACACCCTCTTAGTAAAACATATTGAAAGCAGATTGTCAGAAATAGATTTAACGCGACTAAAAACCAGTTAAACACATTGCCGACACATCTGCAAATCGACCTCCAATGGAAAAATGATTGATAGAAGTTCAACACAACCCAGAAAACAGTAAATATTCGAATGGTGTATTACAAAGGAGAACGTAAAAAAAATATTTTTTTTTTGGAAATAAAAAAACAAACGAGATTTTCGTGAATTGCAAATATCACGGTTGGAGTTATGAAGCGTCCACGGCGTGTTACTTTGATGTGACCATGTACGAGAATAAATCGTACGTCAAACAACCTGTCACTCTCTCTCAGGCCCGAGCCGGCCGCCGCCGCCGGCGCCTCCGCCCCTCGCCACGCGGCCGCCATTGGGAAGGCGCAGTCGATGGGGCGCGCCCCCTCCCCTCCCCTCCCCACCCCCACCCCCACCCCCGCTCCGCGGCGCACGACGGCGCTCCCCTCTTCTGGGGCCCCCCTTCCCCGACCACCGCGCCTAACGTATGCTGATTTGCAAACACTTCGGCCACTTATCCATTTAAAACCCGTTCTAATTTCCACCTCCACGTTCATACTACTGAGCAGTCCCGCCGCACAAAAAGAATAGCCTCTGAAAGGTTTCGAAAACACTCTATAATTAGGCGGTAAACGAACGTTTGTAGAGTTGAAATTAATACCCTAAATGGACATCCTGTTTAAAGTCTAGTAGGGGAACAGTATTTTTCGAAGATTTTGGAACTCCTCCCGAATAAATAAAATTTTTAAAAAAATCCATTTAATTTTCGGCGTTCTCGAAGCCGTCGATTAGCCAAAAAAACGACCCGGAGGAGCACAAAGCGGGCAGACGTCCAGTGAAGGAGAGGGGAGAGAGAGCGCAGATAAGAGAAGAAGCACGCGCGCGTGAGATAAACACGAAGGCACGAACAAAGGGGAAGGAGGCTTGCGGAAAACGAGGCAAGCTCGTTAGCGACAACGAGCGCAGCCGCGGCCATGGGCGGCCGGGTGAAGGTGGTGGTGGAGGGGGGAGCGGGGAAGCGGGAGGGGAAGGGAGCGTAGCGACGCAAGCGGCCGCGGTCCGCGGACGGACGGGGAGAACTGCAACGAGCGAGAGCGGGAGCGACGAAGAGAGGGAGACAACGACGAGTGAGACAGATGGAGGCGTGCGGCTGACGTCGAGTCGGCGGCGGCTGCGCGTGGGCGAGTGCGGCGGCGCAGACGGAGCTCGGCGCGCCTGTGCGTGGGGGGAGAGAGAAAGAGACAGACGGGCTGCGGGAGGAGCCGAGCTCCGGCTCGTGGCTGCAGGCTTAGCACGGAGGGGAATAATGGTTGTGGAGAGCGCGGATGAGATTAGGGCAAGCGGGGAGGGCCGGGGCCGTGTGTTTACCTCGCAGTGAAGTGATTGCCAGCACGTAAAATTGCCATTTACGTTATCTGTGGTACTAAAGCGCGTCAGCATTAAATCCATTACAAATGTCATTGTGCGTGTTCCTTTGTGAGGTACGTAACCCTCTCAATAAAATGTGAATGGTTGGACATAGTTACAATCTGAATCTTTACGTATATAATACATACATTTTGTAGTCAAATCTTAAACTCATTTTGAAGATACTGACAATATTTGTTGATATTTTTTGATATTTACTGTTTGATTTTTACTGATATTGTACTGATACTGAATTTTTGTACTGATACAAGTTGTTTACTGATAATTTGTAGTGAAGTCTTATCCTGATTGTAACACAAATATACGCTAATATTTCATTTTTTCTTTTTGATTTTTCCCTGGAACTGACAGAGCTTAGCAATTTTATGAAATGCTACACGCACGTCATCATCTGACCGCGTTAATCCAAAAATAAGAGCGATGAGGTGCGAGGAGGACGGAGAAATACGGCCAACAACGGCAAGCGGATCCAGGCAGAGCCAGACAGAGCGGCCGGTCGCCCTGGGGCCTAAACTCGGAATTTTATTTCTTGGCGCGTGGGGGACTGTCTTCACGATGGAATATCTCACGGTATTCGTGTCTTTCTCGGCTTTGCCGTTAAATGTCGCATGATCGCCAGCACTGTTCGATAGGGTCGCAATCTTGCGACATCTAGCGGCACGACCGAGAAAGACGCGAAACACCGTGTGATATTCCATTGTGAAGACAGGCCCCCACGCGCCAAGACGTAAAATCCCAAGTATACTGGAATGCTCTTGCGCTGGAGAAGAACGGGTGGGGCAGACGCGGCGCGGCGGCAGGTGCCTGCGGACGGCGCGGCGCCGCTGCGCCCTGACCCACATCGCCACGTCGCCAAAACGAACCAGCCCCGCCCCCACTCCCTCGCACTGCCCTTAGGCCTCATTCACAATGCAAACTTAAACGTAGCCGCAAAACCTAGAAATGTGTTATTAAGCGAGACCATTCACAATGCCTTGACGTAACCGTTGACGTAAGACCGTAAACTTAAAGAGTTCGCAAGCTCCAAGCTTTTACGTTAAGTTTACGTCGGACATTCTACCATAGACCAATCAGAGAGCAGCATGGAAGTTCGATTTCAGATTGTGTTCTGGTAGTTTGTGGTTATGTCATTGTTATTGTAATGTAGAAAACTAGTTTACGAACGCTTTTGATGCGTGTAGTGAATTCAATGTAAGAATTTGGACAATTTTTATTGTGACTTTAACCTGAGATTGCGAATAAACTAATTATGTCCGACGAATTACTCATGAATTTGGTTCATGAGAATCCTTGCTTATAAGATGAAGGAAATGTAAGCACTACTACAACATCTACTCGCATGTATATAAAGACAAATCTCGAAGGAAAAGCTAGAAACCATGGTGGAAAGATTTTTTTCATCATGTTAGAGACGAATCGATCAAGTTTCAGGTACATTGAATTCTGATTGGTTCAGGCAAAACTTACGTTCGTCATTGTGAATGCTTGTTTTTACGTGTAAATTTTGCGGCTAAGTTTACAGCATTACGTTACGTTTAAGTTTGCATTGTGAATGAGGCCTTACGCACAGCGCCGAGGCGCGAGGCACGCGGCTTAAATGCTAAAGGTAACGAGGGCAGCTTCTGGGTTTGGTAGCAATGTCAGTGCGGAGTGAAATGCATACTACGTGCTGCTGAAAGAGCCGATAATTACATTACACTGTGCGCTAAAGAGGAGGGTTTACGTTGGCAGTGATGTTGATGAAGCGGTCTTGCTCATTAATTTTAATCGACGATAACGCGACTCATGTTCACTAAAACGACTTTTAACGCTCAGAGTAGAGCTAATTGGGCACTTTGCTCTATTCAAGGGCTTATGCTCTTTGCGAAGTCGCGTGGCACGTCAAAATTGTGAGGTTCAAGTGGTAAGGAATAATAATTCTATTTACTTATTAGATTCATCACATACTCATATCTATTCTAACTTATTATACGTATAAACAGGCAATGAAAATTAAATACTCTACATTACAATAAGGATACAATATTAATTAATTGCCAATATCCTGTTTTAGTATTCATCATGAACCCTCTGCAACTCGTTCTTTTTTACGAAATTCATTATTCTAGCGACTCTGTACTTTGAAAAACCGCATGAACCTGCAAATTTATTCACACTTATCAGCAGACATCTTATTTTTGTCGAAAATGTGTGTTAACTGCGGTTTACTCCCAACTCTGAAAAGCACGTCCTGTTGTTCGGGGCAACAGGTGTCTCTCGCTTCTTTCACGCGATCGATAATTCGAACTACACCCCTCCTCCGGAAGCCGTCCTTCAACTGTTATAAGTCCTCGTTCAATAGCTGTGCATCTCTCTTCCTCTGAGTGACTGTTACATTCTGGTTTCATATGGCAATTCGACAAACAGTATTCTATTTCATCTCGAGAGTACTGTCTGATTTCCTCATCAAATGGCGTTTTCTTTTACGATGTGTTTAGAATCGCTATCTCCCCTGTTCAGGCAATTCTTTTATCCATACAAAACAATGAAATGCTGATATAGAATTACAAACTAAAGTTTTTTCGAGTTTTTTTGTTTTGTATGATATAATAAATGTTTTTATTGGACTGTATGAGGTGTAAAATCGACTATGGTAATCCACGTTCTGATATTTGATCGTTTTTAATTTTGAAATGTATATTGCTCAGGAAGAAACTAATTTTACCATTTGAGTATTAGAAAACTCGTGAAAGTACTGGAGAATAAATACTTTTACATTATTACATAAAATTTACTTCATTCTGCCGAACCATTACCATTGTGTAAACGAAATTTTCGCGAAAAAATTTACCTTCATGGTCAGAATTTACATATAGTACAGGAGACATGGCTTTTGGTCAATCCTGGAAGAAAACAACAACACTAATTTAAATCCTAAAGATATAAATGTATATTATATCTAAAGGATGTATTTTTACTGCATTGCAGGTTTAGCAGTACTAGAACAATTATGAGCCCAAGAAAACTTCCCTATTGGGGAAGGAACTTGATGTTAACATACAACACACCGTTCTGAGATATTGGAAGGAAGGATCCACTACCAGGAGCGGGAGTTCAGCGAAATGAAATGCATATATTCTAACTTTAAAGGCAGATCTAGGCCCAACTTAATTCCCCACACTCACGGTATTTATGTTTACAAACACATTCAGTCCTTGTGATAATGAAGCATAAGCCCTTAGCTAGAGGAATGCAGCTGCCCAAAATGGCTTCAGATTTTGCCCTAGCTAAAATAGTGATCATATAAATACCAACAATTTCAGGAAGAGAGACGATTACAGCTGTTCTAAAACTATTTGTATTATTAAATTATTATTATTATTATTATTATTATTATTTTATTATTATTATTATTATTGTTGTTGTTGTGTTGTTTGTTGTAATTCGCTTTGTTTTATGCTTGTTTTGTTCAAATTTTTATTTAGACAGAAAAAATGATTTCAAGATTGTGCGTTAATTTTGCTTAAACGGTAAAAATCATTGCCTCTCCTAAAAAGTACCTTGCACTTCTTAATAGTATACTATTAACAAGTGCAAAGTACTTTTTGAAATCATTTCATTATAGTATAGTATACTGTACTACACTGCCTTCAGTATACTGAAAGCAGGCTAACGGCCTGCTGTAGAAATCTTACTCATCTACGTAGGTGTTCGCAATCAAGAGTTCCCTCGAAAAGTCCTAATGTGCCAATTTTCAGTCGTAAGTTAACAGTGAAATTATAACCGTATTTATTAATAATATAATGTTTACGATAAGCTACCCTTGGTAAGGGCTCTAGAAGAGTTTCTGTGATCTCCGTGAAGATGGTAGTGCCCTAAAAAATATTTAATATACAACAAAAAGGAATTTTCTTGACTCCTGATCCTTAATTTCATAATAAATATAATATAACATAATTACCAAAAATTCAAAGTCGTCCTAACTGTGGGAAGTCGTTTCTTCCAAAGTACCAATTCTCTGAGAGCATCTGCGGGCATCCTCGGTCAGTGGCGAATCCTCGGGGGCAGGGGCCCATGCCTTCCCCTAAAAGGCCTAGAGAGAAAAATGAGCAAAGTGCGGGAAAAATAAAAATAAGAAACACAAGAAAAATGTAGAAACATCGTGAAAGTATTGATTATGTAACCGCACATTATTAACCGCACATCCTCAGCCTTTTAGTTATGAATGGGAATACTGATTCTATAGAATCTGATGCTATACAGAATTTAAGCTCAGTGGTACGTCCCCACAAAGGCGGATCCTCCGCCCCTCCGCGGTGACACGCGTTAGAGACTTGCTGTTGCTGCAGCAGACCCTTATACGACCGCTTACGTCTCAATCGATAAGCTATTCGGGTTCGCGTACGGCTGGGATTAAAAGTTTTCAAAATAGTCGAGTTTTGAAATCAACTAAAAAGTAATGGCAATGCTTTTGCATGACTAATAATTCTGAGAGGACTTCTCTTTCTTTTCCTTTTTCACCACAAGTTATTAAAATTGCGTTCAAGAGTGGAAGCGCTGCAATAAAAAAGAACGTCCATTAATTTCCAGTTAAGTGCAGTCTCTTCACAAACAACTTCGGCCTTGAGTCGTGATGACTGTACGCACGCGCCATCTCTTGGGGAAAATCTATATTCGCCTACACCAGGTTTCCTGAGCCGCCAACACTTGCGCGTGGTGTAAATGACTACACGACTACCAACGTTACTGTGATATTTCGGCTTCGGCACGTTCTAGTCACATCGCTCAAGTTTTGAAGTTCAACTACGCGGATGGCTGCCGAGGTCAGTGTTGTGATTGACAGGTGTTTGAGGGTTGATTGTGTTGACAGTGTTTAACAGTTGGGATCTCCTTACAGAATCTACATTGTGATTCTTTCATAATTCCACAAAAATTCTTCAATGTTGTTAACATCAATAAATAAATTATATAACTCTCACAACAAACTTCAATTCCCCCTTTATTGTTCCTGCTCCGTACCTTCGACAGAACACGTGCTCCCCACCCCCTCCCGTGCACCTGAGAGGACGCGACGGCTGGAGATAGTAAATTGTGAAAAAAAAGGTCCAGAAACTGCTGTTTTTCTTGTAGAATGACCACGATGTTAACGTACGTGTAATTACCAGTCATGTGCTGTCAGTGAGTTAATAACATCCTCGGGCGTTATGTAACTTGTTTCTAGGACCATTTCAGTATGCAAATACTGCACGTCATTGAGTACGACAGATAGCTTCTGATACGAGTAAATTGAACTGATTAAGTCCGTGATTTGCATGCTGTTGTGATGGACCAGTAATATTGTCACCGGACGTCTTGAAGAGTAATGTTGATGAAAATTTCGTTGGAGCAACATATGTCAGATACGAATAAGTACGCAGTTGCAAACATTAAGCTGCAAAATTATGTTTTGAATTGAAAATTACAATTAAAGTGCTTACATTTCTCTGCACACAGAGAATTCACTAACAAGCTATCAAGAAAGCTTTTTCAGTTTCTACCAATGTTTGTTTTGTACTCTTCTTTCAGAAATATTAGCATATTCCACAATACTACAGCACTGAGCAAAACACTAATTTTTAAAATATTTTGGACAGAATCACACCAAAGAATTGGTCAATATCATATTTTAGTTAAGGTATAAAATTTGTCACACCCATTGACTTTGTATTGTATTTCATTTAATTCTTTTATATTACTGAACAGAGTGTTTTCTTTAACGGTCTAGGTAATTTTCTAGAGTGGCTTCAAATGATATAATATGATGACATGTAATAAAATGAATTGAATAATTTTTTTTATCACCTAAAAATTTATTGAAACTAATGTATGAAATTATGATAAACTTAAAGTAATTATAATGTTCATTATTTTATTACATTGTTATGTGATGTAGTGTATGTTTTATGCCTCCCTTGTGCTGATGAGAAATGTCAACACATTTGAACATCAATATCAAAGCGTGATTTATGAGCCTATCTCTAGTACTACTACCCATGATATGTAAATTGATTATTTGGTCACAGTAATGAGGCTTGCAAGATAAGCACCATCACTTTGCCTTATCTTTCAAGTATAGTGATTTGGTAAATTATCATTTTGTCTTTTCATTTCACAGTGTAAAAACAATTTTTAAATTCACTTTTTATTTTTCAAATTTTCATTGTGAATATTGTCTTCGAGTTGTTTTTGTACATTTGTTGGTGTGAGTAATCTTGATTAATGTAGAAACTAGTCTTTAATTCAAACTCTCTGGTTGATAATGCTAATTCATAATTGTTTTTAATTCTCAAAAATGTCAAATTTCTCTTCTTATAACAGATAACTTTCTTTCCAGTAAGTGACAATGTTGTCTAGAAATTTTTTTCGACTTCTGGTGCGAGGAGCACATCGAACAAAATCTGCAGTTTCAGTTTCATACATTGCTTCAAGAAAATTACATAAATCAGTATATGTCTTCAGAAGAGTCCACAAGTAGAATTAACTGCTGTCCGCTATCCAGAAGTAAGAGAGGAAATTATTCTGAACTGACAGACAGACACATTAAGTTCTTTGAGAGTATTCTGGGAAAAGACCGAACTTAAACAGATCACTGATGTTGTAAGCATACAATGTTGACTGGATCAAATGGTTCGCGGTAAGCTATTATATTTCTTTTTCCCCACGTGATTGCAGATACATCAATAGTGAATTTCATGATGATGCTATGCTTTTCTAATTTTGTTTGCTATTCTCTTAAGAGTTTATGCACGTAATGAGTACATATGAGATGATAATAATTTTCCTATTGTTTACTTTCTCTCCAGGACAAAGCAGAGTAGTTTTTAAAACCAAAACTACTGAGGAAGTGTCCGCAATCCTTAAATACTGTAATGATGAAACTCTTGCTGTTTGTCCACAAGGGGCAATACTGGGCTGGTTGGAGGAAGTGTACCAGTTTTTGATGAAGTTATAATATCAACAAGTCTCATGAATCAAATCATCAGTTTGGGATGAATATATCAGGTACAGAAATGTTAATATCTTAAAATGGATATCACAAATTTGTATATCCTTCAAACTTCAGTTATTTAAGGATATTAAGAAGAAGAGTTAAGAAAGATCTTGTAATTTAGTATTGGAAAGAAAAAGAAAATGTTCTTTGCAGAGAAAAGATGGTTTTTTAAATTTTAAAGGTGTGTGTGATGAAAATTTCGTATAATATACGGTTACAAGCTTTTATATTTTGAATTGTTTCTTATTGAGCCGGTTATGGAAATGATAGAATTTCATAATAAAAAAATAATTTTTTTTTTTTTGGAAATGAAAATCCCTGAAATTGTGATAATTTGTTTCCTTACACAGGTTTAATGTGAATTATGAAATTATGTAATGAATAATTATTATTTACTTTTAAAAAATTGCCTAAAAGACATGAAACAACAATCAAACACTACGGAATTACTGTTTTAGGTGTGCTCATTTGCCAAGCTGGTTGTGTACTAGAAGCTTTAGAGGCATACCTCTCGGAAAATGGCTTTGTCATGCCCCTTGATTTGGGGGCCAAAGGAAGCTGCCACATTGGAGGCAATGTGTCAACAAATGCAGGTGGAATACGCTTGTTGAGATATGGAAGTCTTCATGGCAGTGTGCTTGGTGTAGAGGCGGTAAGAATTCATCACGAACATATGCATGGAAAAGTGGGAAAATAAGCTTTTTACTTGACAAAGAACAGACAAACATAGATAGATATTACATACAATGAATATTGATTTTTGTGAACATAATCCTAAATTAAATGTTTCTTTTTAATATATGTTGAGAGAATGTGATAATGTGTGTGGTTATCAATGGTCATGACAGTGACCGATCAAAACAAAGATACAAAATAGCAAAAGTAGACCACAACTTCCAATTGTAATCACTGTGTTTTGTGCTCTGTCTAAAGCCTTGCCATTATTCAGCAGCTCTTTAGTGTAGTAGACTACATGCATAAGCTAGTGGCACAACATGAGGCCCTGA